>CAUYRT010041972.1:0-69828 GCA_963574885.1 Lepilemur ruficaudatus
TAGTCCCAGCTACTCGGGAGGCTGAGGCAGAAGGATCGCTTGAGCCCAGGAGTTTGAGGTTGCTGTGAGCTAGGCTGACGCCATGGCACTCTAGCCCGGGCAACAAAGTGAGACTCTGTCTCAAAAAAAAAAAAAAAAAAAAAAAAAGGTAGAGGCAGTTCTTCCAAGGTGGGAGAGGGATTGGAAGTCTTGAGGTGACTGGGGAGACATGACTTAGCAGCGTGTGTGACATTCATTTAAAATGCCACCGATTACAGCATGAGTAAGTACGGATTTTTAAAATAAATTATTAAATAAATAAATAAATAAAATGCCACCGAAGTGAATGCAATCTCAGGTTGCATTAACAGAAGTAGGTCTTGTAGAAGGAGGAAGGTGATGTCTTTCCCTTTACTCTGGCCAGCCCACGCCCTATTCTGGAAAATTTAAGAGGGATGTGGACACACTTGGTAGTATCTCCAGACCTTCTCATTGGTTGCATTGGCTTTCTCCCCACCCTCATCATCCCTGAGCCTCAGGAGCAGTTAATGAATGCCAGCAGCTCCTGTCTTCCAAACATTCTCAATTATGCAAAACTCTCCCCTGGCCAAAGTGTGCCTGGAGGATGGGTCTTACTGCAGGTCAAGAATTCTATTTTATCAGCAGCTACAAAAAACGTTAACCTAATCCCTAGGGGCAAAGTTTAGCCTGTTTGGCAACTCCTGGGGGCACCCGGTCTCAGGAGATCCAGTGTTCCCAGTTGTCTTGGAGACTGGGTGGCCCATCTCAGGGTTGTCCAGGCCCCACCCCAAGTGGCTCCAGCTTGATTTCCCAATCTCATTTCCCATCACTCCCCCTTACACATATATATCTCAGCCACAGGAGAGCACAGTCCAACTTTAAAAAAAAAACACATATATATTAGTTACCTTTGGGTTACGAGGGGCAGAATGCCAACACAGACCAGGTTTGACCGAAAAAGGGAAGTTTATTGGCTCATGTGACTGAAACATACAGGGTTTTCTGGCCTCAGGCCCAGTTGGGTCCAGCAGCTTAGGACTTCTCTATTTCCATCTCTCGTGTCAGCTTCATTCTCAGCCCAGCTTTCCCCCAGGATGTTGCAAAATGGTTGCTGAAATCTCCAGACTCAAATCTTTTCTTCACTGATAAAACGAAACAGACCATCCTCCTACGCTGGAAAACTACGGCAGCCATCTCCTAACCACACAGACAGCTGGCCTGAGAGCCAGTCAACACCTGAGACGGGCGGAGCAGAAAAACAGAAAGAACCTGAGCCCTTGAGGTTCAGGTTGAGCCACAGAATTAACCAACCCTGAGGCCATCCTACTTCGGGCCTTCTTACTGATGTGGTAGAATAAATTTCCCTTACTGTTTAGGCCGATTGCATTGGAGTCCTCTCTAACGTGTAGGGTAGCACACTAAGTGACTCAGATAGGCGTCACTGATTGACAGAGTCCCTGACGGGAGAGGTTAGCTTCAATGCCAGCTATTGAGGCTCTAGGAAAACTGCATCTCCACTCTGAGCTTTAGTTAAGGAGGAGGTATAGAATGGCGGCAAAAGGATGACTGTCAGAGGCTTGTAACCACTTACTGGCTTTGTGCCCTTGAACACATTGAATCTCCTCTTTAGGCCTCAGTTTTTTCATCTGTGAAATGGGAAGACCAACTCATACTTCATCAGGTTGTTGTGAGGACTGAGGCCATGGGTAGGGCATCTGACCTACAATTACAGTATACTGACCATGTACAGAAGCATCGCTTTTATCTGTACATCACTGAGCCAGGACCTCAATGATGTCCAAACAATGACTGATAAAGTGGTTAAATTTTATCAGAACTTCCTGAGAAGCTTTTTGGGAAATACAGATTCTTGGACTCCATCCATGGAGATCATGATTGAATAGATCTGACATGGGTTTTGTGTATTGGTCAGGAGCAACTAGCAGAAACCCATGTAAAGTCAAACTGGCCAAAGCAAAAAAAAAGGAATTTATTGACTCATGTACTTGAATAGCCCAGTGATAATAGCCCAGGTGATCCATGGCTGGATCCAGGTGCTCATAACATGTCACCAGATGTGTCTGCCTGCCTGCCTTTGTCTCTCTTCTGTCTCTGTCTCTGTGCCACACTCTCCTTCTTTCTCTCTTTTTTCATCTCTCTCTCTCTCTGTCCCTCTGTCTCCTCCTCTCTGTCTCAGTCCTTGCTGTGGTATCCCTCTGTGTTGGCTTCATTCTTAGCCAGCAGTTCCAAGCTGACAGCTACTAGCCGAGGGTCTCTGAGAAAAGAGAACCTCTCTTTCTCTACAGCCCTGACAAAATCCTGGGGGCTGCTGCTCCAGCCTAGCTTTAGGCCCTGGACCGATCAGTCTGTCTGTGATTAGCCAGGCCTGGGAACATGCTTGCCCCTGGAGTTTCAAGGGTGATGTGTGGGGCAGGGATGGCTCTCTAAGGGAACATAGGGGCTCTGCTCAGGGAAAGAGGAAACGGGTGTTGAGCAGGCTAAATGCTACACAGCTCAGAACCTGAACTTCTTAACAAGTCACCCGGTTAATTCTGATTCACAGGCAAGATTGAGAATGACTGCTGGATAGATCACTGGTTTTAGGACTCGCTGGAGCCATGGAATCCCTTTCTTTCTAGGAAATCTTAAATAGGAGTAAATAAATTAGACTCAAAGATAGCCCTCTACTGGTAGAAAGAGGGCCTTGGGGGCCTCCCCTCATCTCCCAAGGAGCCCCGAGGCACCTCCCAGGCTCCCTGAGCTCTCTTTACAAGCCTCTGGTTTCGTTGCTCTCCAGGCCCCTTTGGCTCTGATTCTGTAACCTGCACTCGGTGCAGTGGGCAGGAGGGGGGCCTCAGAGAGCTCTGCTAATGCTGTCCCCCTCCAGCCCCTGCCCCCGCCTTAGAAGACAGTGCCAGAGGAGTTAACAGGGACAGGAGAAACCGGTGGCTGGCTTAGAAGGTGCGTCAGACCAGCCACATCGGATGCTTGGGGATTTGAAAGCCTATCCTGGCCCAAGGCCAAACGGCATCGTGGGCTCTGCAGAGCGCTGGCCCCGGGACTGCGTGGGCGTTGATGGCCTGCCTGTCTGCCAGAGACGGCGGGGACAGCGCTGAGCTGCCTCAGCTGTGGCAGAGGGAGACGCTGTGCGGGGACACACTGGCTGGGGAGGCGAGGTGGAGGATGAAGTCAATTTCACACTTTATTAGGCAGTCTCGGGCCGCTTGAGGCCATGCAGAAACTGGGCTGAGGCCCTGGCGCTCCCTCCTCCGTTTGCCGGCAAGAAAGGGCTCTCTCCCCGGAAAGTCTTCTTGTTGACGGAGCAGTGTTTCTTTCTACCCCAAACCCCACAGCATTCAAAGGAGGAGAGGGCTCCCTTTTATCATGTAAGAGAACGCTGCGGTTGACAAAGGCCCCCGAGAAGTGAGCGCACGGTGGTTGGGGTGGGGAGGTGAGCCATGTTTTCCGATTCATTCATTCATTCCTCTGCCACCCATTCAAAAGGTGTGTTTGCGAGCCACTATGTGCCAGCAAACCAAGCTTGCTGCCAAATACAAAAAGTAAATAAATAATGGAACCCCCATTTGTGCATTTGTCCTTTTACTCAACTGATCCAGCTCAGCCAGAGCGTAGGTTTTGGGGGGTGGGGGCAGCATAAATAGGGGCCGGGTCACGAAGGCTCCGAAGGAGTGACATGGTGAGAGCTGTGTTTCTGGAAGCTGACCCTGGTACTGCCCTGTAAGAGAAGAGGGGAAGGCGAAATCCCAGAACTGGAAGCAGGAGCGTCATGTAGGGCTACCGTGGGGTAGGAGGTGAGTGCTCAGCGAACCCCGACCTGGAATGGCCAGTCGTTGGCAGTGGGATGATGATAAGGGGGTGCTTTGGGGAGATCTGAGGGATGTCATGCTTTGTTGGGGCTCTGTTGTAGTTCAGAAAGTTGGGGACAGTGGACAGACACTGAACTTTTAGTCAGACGAAGCTGAGTTCTCCAATCTCATCATCACCCACAGATGGGCACCTGCTTCATGCCGGATCCTGTGCCAGGTATCAGAGGTGAGCAGAAAAATGTCTTAATATTTTCAAGTGCTCACTTGATGTACCCACTGTGTGTGTGTGTGTGTGTGTGTGTCTGTGCATGTGTGTCTCAATCAGTCATTTAATCCCCATGTCAACCCTAGGACATAGTTATGTTACTACTAGCTCCATTTTACAGAAGAGGAAGCTGAGGCTCAGAGAAGGTAAAGAATTTTCCCAAAGTAACGCCATTCTGCCTCTTGAGGGTCTGGGGTCAGCACCCCAGGGTCGAGCCAGCCTTTCTGCTGAATCTGAACTGCCACTCAGGACCTCCTGGGTTGCAAGTGACAGTGACCCCATGTATTGGTCAAGTGCTCTGGCAGCTAACTGCCTGTGTTTGAATCCCAGCCCTGCTGCCTAGTGTCTCTGTGACCTTGGGCACATGATTTAAATTGTTCCTTGGCTCTTCCTCTGTAGAGAGAATGACAGTGACATCCTCACAGAACCATTGTGAGGTGATGGCATAAAGGAGACTGTGCATCCACAGCGCTTGGCCCAGAGCCTGGCACGCAGGAATGCTCAAGAAATGCTGACTATTATTTTTATGCAAGAGGGGAATTTCTTGGTGCCTGTAAACAGACTACACAAAAGACAGGGGGTGGAGCTGAGCTCAGTTCACTGAGCTGTGGGATTTAATTGCTATCAGAGGTGTCCGCTGGTCCAGCTGTGCCTCTCTCTTCTGTCTCTCTCTGTTCCTCTCATTCTCTCTGTCTCTCATGATCGCTCTCCCTCCCTGTCTGTCTCACTCTCTGTCTTCTTCTCTCTCTACAACTCTTGATTTCTCTGTTTCTGTCTCTCATTCTCTTGGTGTCACTGTTACTCAGTCCCTCTCCTTCTCTATTGCTGTCTCATTCTCTCTCTGTCACTTTGTCTTCCTTGAGTCCCCTCTCTGCCTCCTCTATGTCATCTTCTCTCTTCTCCTCTTCACATGCCAGCTTCACTCTCTTGGGCCCATGTCCCCAAGATGTGAGACCACAAGCTTCAAGTAGGGTGGCCATATGAAATACGGCCATGCAGAAACTGGGCTGAGGCCATGTTAAAATTTGAACTTCAGATAAACAATGAATGCTTTTTTAATATAAATATATCCCCCAAATTATTTGAATTTAGCATTGAAGAAGAAGGATAAAGCTCCTCTCTACCTTTGAGGAGCTTACTTTCTAACGGGCCAATCAGACAATAAACAAATGATAAATAAACAGAAAAATAAGGAGTGATCCATTCTGTAAAGAAAATAAGTTAGGGTGATACAGAGTGAGTGATGGGGGTGGCGTGGGGAGGGCCAGAGGCCACCTGGAGTGAGTGGTTAGCAAAGATGTCAAGGAGGAGCTGACATGCTGAGACCTGCCTGGGAAGAAAAAGCCAGCCAGGTCTGGGAAGAGCATCCTGGGGAAGGGAATGGCCAGTGCAAAGGCCCTGACTCAGGAATGAGCTGAGAGTGATTGAGAAACGGAAAGAGAAAGCCAGTGTGGCCATAGTATAGTGACAAAGGGGAGGGTCGTACCAGGTGAGGGGGGACGGTGGGTAGGGCCATTTCTATCACACAGGGACTTTTAGGTCACAGCAAGGAGTTTGGTGGGGGTTGGTTTTTTTTAAAAGATAGGGTCTTGCTCTATCGCCCAAGTTGGAGTGCAGTGGTGCTATCATAGCTCACTGCAGCCTCGAACTCCTGGGCTCACGTAATCCTTCCTCCTCAGCCTCCCGAGTAGCTGGGGCTACAGAGACATGCAATCATGCCTGGCTAATTTTTTAAAATTTCTAGTAGATATGGGGTCTTGCTATGTTGCCCAGCCTGATCTCAAACTCCTGGCCTCAAGTGATCCTCCTACTTCAGCCTTCCAAAGTGCTGGGATTACAGGTGTGAGCCACTGAGCCTAGCCAGGTTTCATTCAGTTTTAAGCAGAGAAGTGACACTATCTAATTTACTTTTTCAAAAAAATTACCCTGACTGCTCTTTGGAGAGTGGGTTGAGAGTGAGGGACACGGTGGGAACAGAGACTGTCGACAGGCTACTGTAGGAGGCCAGATGAGAGATGACGGAGGAGGCAGTGGAGACGGTGCAGGTGGAGGAGAAGTGGGTGATTCAGGGAGGCTTCAGAAGTGAAACTGAAAGCTTGACTGTGAAGGGCTGTGAGGAAGAGAGGAGTTAGAGATGAGTCCCAGGTTTGCTACATAAATAAAAAAGTGGATGGGGGAACCGTTTACCAAGAGGGGAAGACTGTGGGGGGAGTGGCTTTGGGGTCATGGTTGCAGGTTAGGTATTTGTTGATGTTGTACCTTACAGGGGGCTAAAGAAGGGTGACAGAATTTGGGGGGAGGAAAAGATATAATTCAAAATCAGGCCGGGAGCAATAGCTCACACCTATGATCCTAGCACTCTGGGAGGCTGAGGTGGGATGATTGCTTGAGACCAGGAGTTCGAGACCAGCCTGAGCAAGAGCGAGACCCTGTCTCTATAAAAAATAAAAAATTAGCCCAGCGTGGTGGCTAGTGAGTGCCTGTAGTCCCAGCTACTCAAAAGGCTGAGGCAGGAGGATTGCTTGAGCCCGGGAGTCTGAGGTTATCATGAGCTTTTATGACACCACTGCACTCCAGCTTGGGTGACAGGGCAAGACCCTGTCTAAAGAAAAAAAAAAAAAAACGCAAAAAAACAAACCAAAATCAATACCCAATTTTATTTAAAATAATATATTACATGTATATTGTAACACATCATGAAAAACGGAACACGTATCTTTACAACACAAACCGCAGAGAGTAAACCTGTACAAAGTGTTTTTGGTTGGTAGCTGTGATTCTCATCGTGGGCGTGGGGGACACATGGCTCCCAAGGGGAGTGCCACACCCTGGAGTCTCTGCCTAAGAGGTGTCTCGGGGGTGTGGGGTGTGAAGGGGAAGGGGATGGATGTTCAGATTTTTCCAATTGCATGTGTGTGTGTGTGTGTGTGTGTGTGTGTGATTGTGTGGGTATTTTTATTTTATGGTTGCTGTTCTGACCCATGTCTTTCTTTGGTGGGGAAAAGGTGAGAAAATTTTGATATAAAAACATTTAGAAATTTGGGGAAAAAAATCAAAACACAAAAAAGTGGGCCAGCCAATTAGCAGCTGCTCCTCAGCGGGTTGGGACAGTGTCCCCAGCCCCAGGCGATTCAAGATGGCCGACTCCGATCGCCAGAGAGTATCTGAGGACCTGGTCACAGCTACGTTCCCAGGGGAGCAACCTTTGGCCTCTTAAGACATCTACTTGCTTTCAGTTTTGGAAGAGCCCACGCAGTGATGGGGTAGTTTTCAGAGTTGCAGGCGGTGAAGGGTCAGGGACACAGGCGTGGGGAAAGGCTGTGGCAGAGCAAGTGTCAGCCGGGGTCGCTGCCTGCAAGGCTTGGAGGGAGCACTGGGGAGGGAGTGGGGGGACAAAACTGGCTTGTGTGACCAAGGCTCAAGTCGTTATTAAGCACTTGCAGGTACCAAATACAGTGCCAAACGCGCCGTACTTTATCCCATTTCAACATCCCCACAACCCTTTGAGGTGGGACTATTTCCTGGTTTACCCACAAAGAGGAAAGTGAGGTTTTAGCAAGATTAAGTAACTCGTTTCAATGAGGCCACACAGCTGGTAAGTGTGGGGACCGGATTTGAACTAGGGCCCGTTGCTGGGAAGTCAGGCTCCCGGCACCACCACCTCTCTGTCCCCAGACCCTCTCCAAGCCCTGCCATACCTGGCTCCCTAGACCACTCTGTCCTCAGGAGAGCTCAATATGAAGTCCCTTGTGCTGATAGCTGGACCCCAGCCTCATGCCCACTTCTCATTCCTGCCTCCTGCTACGATCTCTGTATCTTTAATGGGCCTGATCCTGGAGTCCCCAGAGCTTTGTGCTTGAGCCCTAACCCAAAGATTGGAACCCTGCTGTCCACTCTCGGATCTGGCTTTGACCTCTGTCCTGCCTGGACACTAGGAAGTGCCTGTCCCCAAGTGTCCCGCTGGGACTCAACTGCCTGCTGCCTCCCCACGTCCCTGGGAACTGAGCCCCGGGATCGCCGTGCCCTCCCAACCTCACCACCCCTTCACCTGACTCCACCTTCTTGGAGCCCTGGCAACTGGATCTGTGGCCCCAGCCCCAGCCCTGCCCCAGGGGAGAGGCCCGAGGCTCAATCCCAACTGCTTATCCTGTGACCCGCCTACAGAATGAGGCCCATGGCGGCTGGCTGCTGCTGAGATTTGTATTTGGTTTTTTCAGCTTGCAGCTCCTGGGAGCTTCCTATGTGCCAGGCACCGGATTAATCATGAAAAGTGGATTCCCTCATGTAAGCCTCAAACGGCCTATGAGTAATGAATAGAAGCTGCGGTTGTTGCTATTAATGTGCTGGTCTATCCCCACACCACAGGCTCCCCTGATATGTGTCCAGGAGCCCTGAGACCCCAGAATCAAGACCAGCAGCCTCTTCCCTGGCCAGAATCACTACCGCCTTCCCATCTCCCTGACCTGGGACTCACTGCCAGGGACAGATGCTACTAGGCACCAGGGCTGGAAAAATCTCGTGCCCCTCCCCCTGCCCCAGGGCCATAGGGCCTGGCCCATGCCCAAAGCCTGGCTCTGCTGTGACACAATGGCCCTTGGATATCCTCTGTTCTGGGGCCTGCAGTAGTAGTCTCAGCTGGCCAAGACTGGGGCGGCTCAGGTGACTGTCACGGCCATTGATCCTGGAGCCTGACCCATCAGCTCCCTGTGGTTGAAGACACTTCCAAGAGCTCCGTGTTGGGAGAGCTGACAGTCCCCTGACCCAGGGATGGTGCAGGCAGACCTGGTGATGGACCCTGGTGTTCCCCAAGGGCTGGGTAGCCGGAGGGGCAGAGGTACCTGGGAGTCCCACAGAACCGAGATGCAGCCCCTGCCTGCACCCCTGGCTCCTGAGTGTGTATCAGTCACTGTTCAGTCAGAAAGCAGAAACCACGCTATGCATCTGAACAGAAGGAATTTAATATAGGGAGTTGGTTACACAGATGAAAGAAGATCTAAGAAGCACCCCAGAGATTAACAAAAAGACACTACAACCCCTAGGGGGGAGGGACATAGAGAAAAGGCAGTATTGGTAGTGCCCAGCACCTGGGGCCACCTGACAGACACTGGGAGCATGGCCAGACCTGTCTGATGGGACCTGGGTCCATGAGCGAGGGGCCGTCCAGCGAGAGCTGAAGCCACAGAGAAGACCAGCCCTGGCAGAGATGCTGCCTGGAGCGGAGAGGAGGGGAGGGGAGGGGAAAGTCTCAGCATCTCCCACCTGCCAGAGCCTCCTGCAGGAAGTACCAGGGAGCACTGCCCAAAGTACCAGGGAGCCAGGTGGCAAAGGTGCCTGGGAAATACAGTTCCCTCCAGTTGGAGCAGAGCGGGGCTGGGAACGAATGTGACAGCAAGCAAGCCAATAACCTTTCTCTGTCTTCCTCTGGCCCAGCCCTCCTGGGGTCCAGGGCTGTCCCAAACCCGCAGTCACTGTTCAGAGCTCAGTTTCCACTCACAGGCCCCAAGGATGCCAAGACTCCTGAGGACCGATGACAGGCACACAGGCTCGAGATGGGAAACCCAAAAGCACCCCGAGATGTCCTGGAAGCTGGGAGGGCTGCCTGAGACCTCCAGTTATTAACCAAACACCAGCAGCTGGCACCCTTGAGCCCAGCCTACGAGGTTCATAAGTCAGTACGAGGACAAGCCTGATCCATGCCCCCCCCCTTTCCTTTTACTCCCCAATCCTCTGTTGGAGCCTCTCGCAAGGAATCTTGGGCCCCAAAGCTGCTGGGTCCCCTGGGAACACTCGAGAGGATGCTCCTGGCTGCCCTGGGCCTAGGACGACAGGAACTGCTCCAGCAACAGCAGGCAAGCCTGATGACTGCCTGATTACCTGTCTGACTAGTCCTTGTCCAGATGAGGTGGATGACAGAAAGCGCCATAGCTGGAGAGAGGCAGGAGAGAACCCAGGCCGCGCATGCCCATGGGCATTGCCCCAGACTGGCAGCACCAGGATGGGAGAGGAAGGGAGGTCCCAGGAATGCCTTTGGGCGTGACGGCAGCCCCTGAGTGAAGAGCTGTGCCCAAGCCTCGGCAAGCCCTCAGGACCCAGGGCTGCTTCTACACAGGGGAGAGTCCAGGCCTTGTCACTATGCCACATACGGGGCAGCAGATGGGCCCTGCAAACCTCCAGATTTCATGCATCTCTTCTGAAGTCCCCATAATAATGAGCACCGATGAGCCAGGTGCTCGGCTACCTGATTTTGTATCAGTATCTCATTTAATCACCAAAGAGCCTTGTGAGAGAGGTACTTCAAGGATCCTTGTTGGTGGGTCAGAAAAGATGACCAGTGGTCTGATAAAAGCTTGAAGACAACAACAATAGCAAAAGGAAACAATGCTTCTTAGAGCTCTAAGGAGAGGAGATTAATGTCTGATGAAGTGACGAGGAGAGTGAGAACACGTTGAAGGCATTTCACAGGAACTATAAAGACAAGAAACGAATTCTTCAGGGGAAATTCTCTACCTAGAGCAGTCAATCCAGTCTCAGGAGAAGATGCAGAGGGTACCTGCTGTGGATCACCTAATCTCTACACCGAAGATTTTACATCCAAAAATAAATAAAAACACACAAATAAGCAAAAACTCTGGCTTCTCTTGAAAAATCAGAATTCTGGCACCCCGGGGCCCTCGTTCTGATGTGGCAGCAGCTGATTGCAGCCACAAGGCTGCGGCTCGTCAGACCCCGTGTGCAGTCTCCACTGCAACACAGTCCGCACCGCTCCCTGATGTCTCTCACTTGACTCTCCTCTCATTCCCACTGCCTGCCATTCCCCCAAAGCGCTTCCCAGCCGCCCCTCAGCTGCTTGGAAGAGCCCTGCTGCCTCCTGGTGGTCACAGTTTGCACGTTCCCTCGATACACAGCAGTGACACCAGATGTTCCATCATGCCCAGCAGTGACACGTCCACCACATTCACCCTGATTGTCTCATTCCATCCTCTTACCCACCCTGTGAGACCAGGAAGTGTTGTACCCATTTTACAAATGAGAACTTACTGAAAAGGAAACAAATGACAAGGTTAAGCAAGTAGATTTTTCAGGATCCCAGTCCCCGAGATGTCGCCAGGAGCGGAATCCAGCGCTTTCCCTACTCCACAGTCCGGAGAAGGGACTGCCCAGGCTCTGCCCAGCCACGATAGGTCCTAAAATGACTCTTCCACGTCAGAGGTGAAGTCCTGGTGGAGGGAGTCCTGGTGGAGGGAGCCCGAGCTCCCTGAGCCAAGCCCGAACTCTGCCGTGAGTGCTTCTGGGCCCACATGGGGAGGACAGGGCGGGCCGGGGCCCTCGTCAGACTTCTCCACCATGGGAAGCGCGGTAAATGCATTTGCTGCGTGCCGGTGATCAAGCAGGCCTTGGCCCAGGTTTTCTAAGGCCGAGAGCTGAGCGTTTTTCCAGCTGCCACCTGCCTCCCAGGCCTGAGCAGGCATCTGTCCCTTTTGCTTTCCCCAAAACTGTTTATCCCACAAGGCCAAGAGCCTGCCCCACCTCCTCCAGGAAACTGCCCTTGCCCACCTCAGCCTGCCAGATCTCCCCCTTGTCAGAGCACCCGGAAGCCTGGCCCATGGCACCCTTCTGGGGTGGAGGACATCCTTGCCCATGGGCCAGAAAACTGCTTGACGTTTGTACCCTACAGCCAGAGGGGGACTCCTTGAAGGCAGGGCTTTGCTGTCCCCATCCTCTCTCGGACGCTGTCAGCAATGTGTATTGAACATCTATTACTCGAGGCATGTGGCGGAGACTCCAGGATGAATCAGAGCTTCCTTCCCTCACAGAGCACGCAGTCGCCTGTGGGCACAAGAGGCACGCAGCCAGAGCCCAGTGAGCTCCTAAAATAGCCCCCTGAGCATGTCACTCCTCCGCCTCAAACCCTTTAGTGGCCCCCACTGCCTTCAGAATGAAACCCAAGGCTACTCACCGTGCTGACCTCTCCAACTGCGCCTGCTAACACCCCCGTACAGGCCCTGCATTTTAGCTATACAGCATCTCAGTTCCCTGATGTGCCACACTCATCACCTCTGCATGTGCCCACCCTGCCACCTTCACCTAATCCCAGCTACCCTCAGCTTGGATATCACTTCCTCCAGGAAGCCTTCCTTGGCCATCAAGTCTGACTCAGAGGCAGGCCCCACCTCTGGGCCGGCATGGCACCTGCTACTGCCTTATCCTGACACTTAAGCCACATGTAAGTGACGGCTGACTTGTCTGTCTCCCTCACCAGACTGTGGGCTCTGGGAGGGCAGGGCCTCGTCGGTCTGGCTTCTTCCTGTCTTCTCAGCAGCGAAGGCCAGCTCCCGGAGGCATGAAGGGTGTGCGTACTTGCTAAATGAACACAGGAGTGGACGAGGTGGCACTTTGACATATAGCAAGTGACCAGCGAACCAATGACATGCTGGGGCATCTGACTACCCAAAAGTTAGAGTCACAAGAATGCCAGCGACATTTACATCTTTGAAGTCCTTTATTTCCAGCAGTTCACATCAGTTCCTCACTGAGCCAGTGCTCATCGTGTTAACCAAGATTTATTTGTTTTTCTTTTGATACTGTAATCTTGTCCTCATATTGAAAACTGAGTTGGGGCCCAAAGGGTTTAAGAGGTCTCACTCCATTGCAGGAAGCAAGGGGTACCCTTGAGAAACTAGTCTTCCTCTCCTGGAAGTCTCGTTCAGTTCACAGGCAAATATCTGAGCAAGTTTAGTACGTGGCAGCCCAACAGTGAAATCAGTAGGACACAGTACAACGGTTCTAGGCATTTGGAGGGGGAAAAGGCACATTATATAGAGTCCCCTGGAGAAAAACAGGCATCCTCCAGCTTCTCAATATGCATTTTCCCACCCCTCAGTGACTTTTAATCTTATCCCCTGGTCTATGAGAAACCATAACCCATGTGCTACTGAATACATTTTTATTTTCCTTTCATGAGATAGACCTGGTTCCAAGTATGTTTCATTTTCCTCCCTGATGCCTACGAGACATCCAATTTTGTTCAGGTCCCTTTTAATGGCACTTAATAAATATACATTCTGGGACCTGACAGAACAGGCTGTTGCATTTCAAACTGCCTCTGAAACTGCCTGTTTGAAACAGCTAGCGCAAAGCTCTGCTAGGCACGTGCTAGCTGAGAGCTCACGGCCACCTCTGACCCCAGCTCTACCTGTCCGCCACTGTGTTTCTAGGCCAGAGGTCTTCATCCACCCTGGCTACACTTTAGAAGCACCTGGGGAGCTTTCTGCATTTCTGAGGTCCGAGCCAGATCCCAGATTCCAATTTCATCAGAATC
The DNA here is from genome assembly GCA_963574885.1 of Lepilemur ruficaudatus. Lineage (NCBI taxonomy): Eukaryota > Metazoa > Chordata > Mammalia > Primates > Lepilemuridae > Lepilemur > Lepilemur ruficaudatus. The sequence goes on from CAUYRT010041972.1 coordinate 13,412, forward strand.
TCTGGGTTGGGTGGACCCTGGCTTGTGCCATAGTTGCAGGCTGCCCGGGTAACTCCAGTTGAGCAGCCACACTGAGAACCTCTGAGCTAGAAGCACACGATGGACTCTCAGCCAGTATCTGCGGAGCCCACAAGTGGATTTCCTATTTTATTATCTGTTCCCCTGTGCTTCTATTTTTATCAGAAATCTGAGCAGGAAAGAGAAAGGAAAATGAGTCAAGAGCATCCTATAAAATGAATTTGGTGCTGAGAAAGGGATCGTGGGGGCAGAGTTTCTCTTGCATTATGCAGAGTCTTCGTGCTTTAACAAGCCCAGAGGAGGCACGTTACTGACTGTCTGACACAGACATGTATAATTTCTTAAAAGCTCTTCACAAACTAGAGCTCATAGCTTTAGGCACTATAGTTAGAACACAGAGGTGTTCCTGGAAATAAATCTAAACTGCCACCTGTTTTACATACACTCTATCTTGGGTTGGTTCCAAACTGTGTAAGTTGTAGAAAGACCACACTGGATTACCTTTGCCTCTTTGTGTGAATCTCACAGTTTATCTTTGCCCAAAGCAACAGCTAGAGATGACCATCCTGCAGCGACTGCGCCCAGCATGGCCCCGTAGCGCCGGTCTTCCCTGCAAACGGGGACAGTCTTTGAGGGCCTCCAACTTGCAGGTTCTGGAAAGGGATGACTGACTCCCCCAGTTTAAGAGACTGGCTAACTAGAAAGCAGTGCTGAGAGGGACCCCAACATAGATCCTGGGTGATAGGAAAGGACGCCATGTTGATTAGCTGCCGCGGACACGGGCGTGGGGAGTGGCCACGTGGACGCTTCTGTTTGCCGGCCCTGCCAGCTGATGGCTGGGGCCATCCTGGGACCTTACATTCGTGTCACATTTCGTAGTTTACAAGGAGCCTCCACACGGTCGGCTTCACATCATTCTCACCGCAACCTGCGAGTTAGGACTTTCTGGATGGGAAAATTGAGGTTGTAGCCTATGTCTAAGGTCCCACAGCCACCTGGCAGCACATCCGCCACTGCCTCCTGGCCCTCAGAGGCACCCTGAAACCACCAGGGGCTGCCCCTGGCTCCCCTTCTATCCAGCAACAGGAAACCAAGCCATTGCCTGACGTCCCCACCCACCTTTAGTCACCTACTTCACAGTTTCCTTGATGATTTGCATAGCCCTTTGTCCCCGGTCCAGAGAAAACAGCCAACAGCCTCACACACCCTCCCTAACACACCGTCAAAATCCCCTCTTCTCTGGAACAGCTTCTGAATTTGCCTACACATATTCTAGAACTGTGACTCGGTCACACCCATTCCCAGGCCCAGTCAGGAGTCTCCTGGGAATGTCTCCACTGAGTCGCGCACACCCGTGGCTTCCCCGCGTGAGAGGATTGCCAGCGCCTCACTGCCCACGGCAACGCAGCGCCCAGCACGGAGAATCAAAGCCCACCGGTCAGTCTGGGGTCTTCTCCCGACACCCCCAGCGCCCCTCCGGCAGCCACACAGCACACGGCTCCCATGGACAGGCAGGCCCAGAGGGAGGCACAGCACAACTGGCCATAGCTGTGGCCTGCTGGCCAGCGTGTCACGGCCCCGGGTTGGAATGGCTTCTCTATGCAGACATAATAGCGGTCGTGGCCGGAGCCTTCTGTGCCACCTACGCCAAGCGCTCTGCGAGTCCCACCCACCTCTTCTGGCTGCCTTCTGAGTGCCCTTCACCCACCTGGCCCACTCTACCCTTCCACCTCCCCCACTTCTCTTTTCTTCTTTTCCCTCCAGGGTCACAGTCTCTGAGCGCCCCCACCCCTTGGCAATGTGGGCTCCAAGAAGGGCCCCCTAAGACGGCAGACTCCAGCCCCTCGGAGCTGGGCCTGGGGCCCTAGCCAGGAAGCCAGAAGGCACGTATCCCCTCTGTCCGTTCACTTCCACCAGGCTCCACTCTGGGTTCCCCTTCTTGTCATGCGCCTCCAGGACGGTCACGGGCTGGCCCGCCTGCAGGCTCACTTCATGGCTGCTTCTGGCCACAAAGGCGTACGCTGCCACCACCTGAAACACACGGGGAATGACACAGGAATGGTCATGCTGGGCAGACAGACAAACTCAATCCAGAGAGGCTGTTTATCCTGTTCCTATCCCACCCGGCTCCAGTCCCCACTGCTGGGCATTCATTACCTCCCAAGTCCATCCTTTGTGCTAAGGACAATGGCTACATCTGCCAGTACCACAGCGAATACTTGCTGTGTGACTGGCATGGTTCCAGCGCTTTACTGGGTTTCGGTTTTCACAACAATTCTATCCTTCTAATTGCCTCATTTTTCAGATAAGGAAATTGAGGATCAGAGAAGTTAAGGAACTTATTCAAAATCACACAGCAGAGAAGCTAGGCCTGTCTGACCTCAGAACAGGTGTTCTCAATCCACTGCTGCAGCTCCCCACCCCTCTCCAGACTTAAGGGTTTCATCTGCCCAGGCCAGCTTCCCAGCTTGGAATAGAGATAGGAGTTTGGGTAATTTGGTTACTTTTTTAGGGACAAGCACTAACTGGAGAAAAAATTTGGAGGGGAGGGCATTTATTAGGCTAATATTTAACCTCTCGGGGCATCAGTTTCCTCATCTGCAAAATGCAAATAATGATATCCTCCCCCTGGGTCACTGCGGGAATTTAATGAATGAACGCATGCTTAGGGCTTCACAGGGCCTTTGCACGTGTTGTCCATGCTTTCCAGAGAGCTCTTCCCAGCTGTGTCCCACTACAGCCCTTTTATCCAGTTAATTCCTTCTCACTTTTCCTAGCTGAGAGAAAGCATCATTCTTCTCAGCAAAACCTTTTCTGGACCTCTCCATACCTAGGGCTCTGGTACTTATCTCTGCTGTTAACTTCAGTTATTCAGACAGTTATTTTATTAATCACTGCTTTCCCCACCCAGATCACAAGTCTGAGGAGGGCAAAGACCATGATTGACTTTTGTTCATTACTGTGTCTCGCATCTAGTACAGTGCCTGGCAGACGCTGAATGAATTCATGAATGAATGGGCAAACGAGTCCCGCTTGCTCTGCTGATGGGGGATGAGGGGTTAGCTCTCTGGGGCTGCTGTGCAGGGTGGGAGGCCACTTTTTCCAGGTCCCACCCCCAGCAAGGACATCGGCATGGACACTGATTAATGCCCCAGCCTCATAGGGTTGCGGGCCTTCCAGATGGGAGGGGCACATGTTGACAGAGGAGGAAAATCCAAGCCCCAGTGCAGGTGGCCGAGGGGAGGCAAGCTCCTAGCCCCTCCCAGACTCACCTGGGTCATGGTGGGGACAGAGAGCACTGGGGCCCGGCTGGGCTGTGGTGTTAGACGTCGGGAGTCCTCGTGTGGCCCCGCCTGCCCTCTGAGCTCCTCTTCACTGGGGACCATGCGGTAGGGCTGCAGTTTCCCAGCTGACACATACCCCCGATGTCCTAGGGGATAAGCAGAAGGTTGCTGAGCCACAGGCCATCTTCCCATTCCTTTCGGTGGTGGAGAAATTCAGTGGCTATGAATGCCTCCAACACAGCTTCTCAGCACCCACGAGGACCCGAAAAGGTCATCTAGGAACCTCAGTCCCCTGCCCTTGCACACACGATTTCTAGCTTCTGCTTGCACACTTCAGTGACAGGGGGCTCATTCCTTACTTGGCAGCCCACTCTATTTGATCAGCTCTGACGGAGATAAAAAGTTCATCCTTGGACCAGCATGAAAACTGCCTTCTTGGTGCTGGCACCACCGACTCCCACACCCCTCCGGTGGCTGCTCAGAGCAAAGCCACTTCCTCTCCGAAGGACTGCCCTTCCCAGGAGGCAGAGAGTGCCTTTCTCCCTTCCAAGCAGCCCCAGTTCCTCCTCTTGCAGCAGCTACTCCAGTGTTGCTCTGGTTGCTGTTGCTATGAATGGCTGTCACCTCCCCAGGGCTTGCTAGGTGCCAGCACCAGCACTTGATTAGCCAGTCTTCACAGGTTGGTACTATTACCGGCATTTTACGTTGAGCCAGCCAAGCTCAGAGAAGCTCTATGAACTCCCAAGAGCACACAGTGAAGTGGCAGAGTCGGAATCCAAACCCAGCCCTCTTGGCTCTGGGGCCTTGCTTACTACCCATTCCATTGTTCCCGGCTTAGGTCAGGAGAGTGCTCTTTCCTGATTTCTGATTTGTACCACCTTCTTAAGTGTTTTCATTGACTCACTTTTTAAAACTTAGTCTTGTACTATATAATTATATGATTTTAATCATGGCCTTGTGGACTGGTAATATATTTTTCTAAGATACATTAAGATACTTAAGTAACAATTATCATAAACTGTCTGAGCATGCAGTAGGTGCTTGCTGATGGACCTCGCAATGAAAGACTGAATTCCTCCTGTTGGTGTTTCATGCTCCACTGAGTCACCCTAAGCTGACTGTGTTCTGAGTCCTGCTTTTGTCACCTGTATTCGTTCCCATCTTGGATTTGCACAGCCAGACTTTGATCCACAAGGGGGCCGGTGTCTCCCCTCTGGCTTCTGGGGGGTGGCTTTCCCAGAAAGAGAGGAAGGGCCTGCAAAGACCACATACCCCCAGTGTCCACCAGCCAGCGGCCACTGTTGCCTTTGGTGTCCTTGTTTTGAAGAAGGGCCACGATTTGGCCCCGCAGCAGTGTCAGGTCCAGAGTCCCAGCCCCACGGATGTTGCTTGTCACCTGATACAGCTTCCCAGGGCCATACCTGCTCAGGAGAGCCTGTACCTGGCGTTCATACCCTGGAAGGTGTGGCTGGGGAGAGGAAGGACAGAGACAGACACAGGCGCTTGAATAAACATGTCAAAGCCAACATACTAGGAGCCAGGAGCGCTGGGCCTGATCCCACCTGCACCACCCAAGGGCCTATCCCCATCAGGGCAATGGTGCCCTCACTAGTAGGTGGCTGGCTCTTAGTATCCAACGCATTTCAGAAGACACTTCTAACTTCTGGAATTCCCTAAAATCCTAATTTAAGCTATGAAATTTCTCAGTTATAGAACTCCTAGGATTGAGCCCTTATTTCTGCCCATACATAGAGCTAAGTCATCCCACAGAAAAATGACCCATACAGATCTTCAAGCCCATGAGACTGTGAGCCTCGCGTGGGCACCAGGCCCTGTCCAAGTAGCATCTTAAATAGCCAGTCCAGGGCCAGAGGAGGGGAAGTTATCTTTGATCCCTGAGTTTTCAGTCCACAAGTATTTGCGGAGCATCTACCATTTACAAGGCACTGCTATAAGCCTTGTGAACAGCGGAGCAGAAACACAGGGACAGTTTTGCCCAGAGGGAAAGTGCCATCTAGCTGGGGGGAGTGATGCTATGGAAGTTTCAGCTCATCCAAAAATCTCCTGGCATTTCCTCTTTTACTATTTCATCACACTGACTCCAGCGAAAACATCAACAAGAAGAGATTCAGCGGTGGTTGCTCCCTTTTTGTAACATCAATAACAAACTAAATATGTTAAATATATATTTACATAAGCATATACATTCACTATGTTCTACGGGGGGAGGGGTAGGTGTTGGCATGAGGAGCCCTCCAGGGACATTTGGGCACAGACACCCGCAGCCCCACCCCAATGGGGATGTTGAGTCAGGATTAAGAACCAGGAGAGCCCAGTGTTTCAAAGCAGGTCCTTAAAGGGAAGTGTAGACCCGGCAGCTTCTTTTCAGAACCGTGGTGCTGGGGTGGCTTCCTGCGGGAGAGTGGTGCAGCACACACAGCCTCCCTCCTCCTGCCTGACCAGCCCCACCCTCGTGGAGAGCAGCAGCACCCCTGGGGGGCCCCGGGACGGGCACACAGCAACATCACCAGGACGGCTCCTGTCCTGGGGGCCACCTCACTTCCGGGTTCTGTGCCCTCCGCCAAACACGGCAAGAATTGCTGGGAGGGGTGTGTGTGGAGGGTGGGAGGCTGGGAGAGCGGTGTCTTCCTGCCAAAGTGCCACACACACTGGGATTGCGGACGCTTCCATGTGTTTCTTCCTTCTTGTCTTTCTGTGTCTTCTAACTATTCTACAATAAGTATGCATTGCTTTCCCAAATTAAAAAATGTCATTTTCGGCCAGACGCGGTGGCTCACACTTGTAATCCTAGCACTCTGGGAGGCTGAGGCGGGCAGATCATCCAAGGTCAGGAGTTCGACACCAGCCTGAGCAAGAGCGAAACCCTGTCTCTACTAAAAATAGAAAGAAATTAATTGGTCAACTAAAAAAAAAAAGTATATATATAGAAAAAATTAGCCGGGCATGGTGGCGCATGCCTGTAGTTCCAGCTACTCGGGAGGCTGAGGCAGGAGGATCACTTGAGCCCAGGAGTTTGAGGTTGCTGTGAGCTAGGCTGATGCCACAGCACTCACTCTAGCCCAGGCAACAGAGTGAGACTCTGTCTTAAAAAAAAAAAAAAATGTCATTTTCACTTGCTTTAAGTAGAAAGAGAGGGGAGTTTCCCACAATGCACTCAAGAGGCTGCTCTGTTCTTCTCTGTCTGCACCATTGCCCTGTGACACAGGGGCCAGGCCCCCCGGGGAGACCATTGCCGGGTGCAGCTCTCGGTGGCTTAGGAGGTGGGGACAGCTGTGGCCTGGGATGAGTCAGCCTCCTGACTATAGCGGACATTGGTCCTTGACAGTCTTTGATATTCTCTGTACCTTGGCCAGGTGTGAAGGCCACCTGTCTGCTCCGCTGGGCTCCTTCTCTGGTTTCTCTGTGTTCCTGGGCCCCTTCTCCGTCTGGGGAATATTGGGGCTGTCTCCCCACCCTTCACTTCACAGTTTCAGTTTTCTCAAATCCAGGTTCTGTCAGAGTCTGGGAGCCCCTTCTCCCTACAGATGCTTCAGTTACTTTATGACATAGACTGCCTGGGTGTTCTCTGCACATGACTGGAAGATGCTCTTTCCTTATATTATAGAGGAGAATACTTCTTAAAAAAATTATAGCCAGGCATGGTGGTACATGCTTGTAGTCCCAGCTACTCGGGAGGCTGAGGCAGAAGGATCCCTTCAGCCCAGGAGTTTGAGGTTGCTGTGAGCTAGGCTGACACCATGGCACTCTAGCCCAGGCAACACAGTGAGACTCTTTGTCTCAAAAAAAAGAAAAAAAAATTAAAAAAACAATTTTTTTAGAGACAGTTCTCATTCTGTCATCCAGGCAGGAGTGCAGTGGCGCAATCATAGCTCACTGTAACCTCAAATTCCTGGGCTCAAGTGATCTTCCTACCTCAGCCATCCAAAGAGCTGGGATTATAGGTATGAGCCTTTACACTCAGCCCAGAAGAAAATACTTAAAAACACAAACAAACAGGCATTTGGCAGCCAGAGATTGTAAACCATCATGCGGCTGAAACATTATCCTTTGAAATCAAAAAATACCATAGCAAAAACGGAATTTGAATGACTTCTTATTCAAACATTTTATTCATCTTGAACGCTGGTTTTGAAGCTGGTATTAGAAGGTGGGGAGGGATAAGGATACATTTTGATACCAAATTTCAAGAAGGTCCAGGTTTTTGGATGTTAATCCTATTTGCCCATTATCATGTCTAATTTTACTTAATATTAAGATGTTTGGGGGCCACATGTGGTGGCTCATGCCTATAATCCCAGCACTTTGGGAGGCCGAGGCAGGAGGATCGCTTGAGGACAGGAGCTTGATGCCAGCCTGGGCAATATGGCAAGACCCCATCTCTACAAAAAATTCAAAAACTAGCCAGGCATGGCCTGCACTATTAGTCCCAACTGCTTGGGAGGCTGAGGCAGGAGGATCGTTTGAGCCCAGGAGTTGGAGGTTGCAGTGTGTTATGATGATGCCACTGCACTCCAGCCTGGGTAACAGTGAGACTCTGTCTCAAAAAAAAAAAAAAAAAAAAAAGTGTGGTCTTTCTTATTCTTGACCCAAGAATTCTGCGCTGCTCTTCTGCTGACCGGCCACACGGAATGTGTGCGTGTGGGTGTGTGTTCCCTAGCTCCCGCAGGCTCACAGAGAGAATGGAGGGAGAGGAAGAGAAAATATTTCCACGGGTGACAGAAAACACTGGGGCAAGGAAAAGGAAAGGAAAGATTGAGGCTCAGCCACCGGCAGGTGAAGAACTGGAGCGTCTTTAGCGGGGAGGGAGGGACACTTACCTGTGTGGTGGGAAGTGGCAGCACTTTCTCGAAGGTCTCTTGAAAGGAGCGGAGCTGGTTGCTGGTCTGGCCTAGCGCGTCCTCCACCAGCTTCCTGAAGGCCGGCTCGGAGAAATGGTGGTGGGGCAGCTAGGTGGCGACAGGCACTGTTAAGAGAGCCCTCTTTGGGAGAGAGGGGACAGGGAGACCTGGCTGCCCACACTCCAGCCCCTGGTGTGTTCAGATGCATCTTTTTGTCAGTCAGCTATTGCTTTGTCTGCCTCCTGGTCCACTCTCCTTTAAGAAAGCATCCCTCTGTGAGGGTCCAGTAGCATTTCCCATCATGGTGCCAGAGCCACAAGATGGGTGGTTAGGGCTCCTTCCTCCCACCTACAGTGATGGGTCCAGGGATGGACGATGGACCGAGCAAGGCCAGTTGGCATCCTCCACCAGACTTAGTGTGTGAAGGCTGGGAATGAGAGGGTTGCTCTTGCTTTGCATTATGGGATGTGAAAGTATGAGCTTGGAGTTGTCCGTAGTCATCTCTGCCACATGCCTGAGAATAAAGCCAACCCAAGGCGGGAAAAGCCCACAGTCTCAGCCCTCCTGCCTGAGGAGAGCCACCTTCACGGACCCCGGCAGCCGGCGCAGGCTCTGGGAGGGGTCAGTGGAAGTGCACCCTCAGGGCTACCGGAGGGTGGAGGGTGCCGAGAAGGACTCTCTCATCCAGGGCACAGGGAATCCTGAGAGCCTTGTCGACAGACTCATTCATCTGTCACCTATTAGGGAAGCTCCTACCATACACCAGACACCAGGAAAGGCCCAGGGGATGAAAGGGGCATTCCGGGCAAGGAAGAGCCTATGCAAAGGGAACTTGGCTGTACTGCAGGGAACGGCTGCAGGCATGGAGTGGGGCTGTGGGTGGCGAAGGTGACAGGTGGGGAAGACAAATCCCACAGGAATTCTCATGCAAAGAATTGGATGGGGGAAGCTGAGCAGGGGACTGTGAAACACAGGAGACAGCATGTGGCATGAGGAGCGTTGAAATTGCTCCCAAGGTCGGAACCACGAGCCACTCAGCTCTGATGTCGACATTAGAGAGCAACATCTGGAAGCAGCTGGGCATTCTTTCCTGTATCAACTCCACTCTTCAAATTCCAAAACCCAAGTTTGCATTTGGAGGTTTGTCCAAACCTCTCTGGAACCTAGTAATGCCATCAATGGCCTCCTTTTATAGGTTCTTAAACATTGGGGTTCAGAGGCTGGGCTCTAGAGTTGAACTGCAAGAGTTCAGAGCTTGCTATTAGCTGTGCAGCCTTAGGCAAGCTACTTAACCTCTCTGTGCCTCGGCTTCTTTACTTTTGAAATGAGGAAATAATAACTCCTACTCTGTAGGGCTGTTGTGAGGATGAAATGAGACAATGCACGGACAGTGCTCCAAACAGGTCTACGGTGAGGGCTCATGAGAAGTAGCTCCTAGAAGTAGTAATAATAGTAGTAACACCAGCTTGAGACATTTACTCCCGACTATGCAGAGGGACTTTCTGTCTCTGTCACCAGCTTCCAATACACTCCAGGGACTGACCGCAACTTCTGTTATTTTCCAGTAAAACAACTTCTGCTTCTGAGTACCAGTCTGATCATCGCTTTCACGGTCTGACTCCAATATTGGAGGGAGAATAGGCATGAGAGAGATCTAGAAGGTCTCCACTGCCTCCTCCTAAGTGCTGATGGCCTGTTTGGAAGGTTCCACCTCCCTCCCTCCCAGCTCCTGCAAACAGCGGGCTGAAGGGGCTGCAAGGCCTGGCCCGGCTACTCCCCGGAGGCACCCCAGTCCCCGCGGCCTTACCTGGGCCATGCTGCCCTCTGCCCTCTGCAGCACTTGCTTTGCGAGATCCCTCTGGAGGGCCACGAACGTGCGCAGGATCTGGCCCAGCCACCGCGTGACCAGCTGGTTGAACTGTGGGAGCTCGGCCACCAGCAGGGAGTTGAGCGCCTGGTACGTGTGCCGGGTGGCCTCCTCCTCGTAGGTCACGCTGCCCACCTCCAGCAGCTTCTCTTCCACCCGCTCAAAGTCCAGGAGTTTGTCCAGACGCTTCTTGATTAGGTTCCGAGGGCCAACGAGGGCTCTCGCCAGGCTACACAGCGGCTGCCACACCAGGCCTTCCAGCCGCTGCTTCTGCAGGGAGGGATGATCTTGGGAGTTGGGAAAGGAGGCGGCAGAGGGCAGGGGCTCAGAGAAGGGGATCTGGAGGCAGGTGGGCCTGGATTCCAATCCCACCTCCATCAACTAGCTGTGGCCTTTGGCATGTTACCTAACTTCTCTGGGCCCCAATCTGCCCATCTGAAAAATGGGGACAATGCAAGTAATGAGCTTAACAGAGTGCCTGGCATGGACCAGGCCTTCAGTATATGTCACCTCTTAGTATCATTGCCATGTAAAGATCTTGAAAAAGATTTTGTCCAGAGTGGTGGTCAAGAACACAGTCCTTGTGCTCAGATTGAAGCTTGCCACTGACCATCTGTATAGACAACCCCAGAGGTCGCCCTCCCCGAGCCTCAACTCCTATCTGCAGAATGGGGCTATTAATAGTATCTACCCCCAAAGCCATGCCATGAGGATTAAACGAGGCAAAGAAAGTAAAGGGCTTAGCACAGTGCCTGGCAGACAGTGAGGCTCCATAAACCTCAGCTGGGTTGTTTGTACCAGGAAAATGCACTAGTAGTAATCTCTATGCTCCTGACCACCCAGGCAGTTATGGATGTGACAGCAGTGTACAGTGCCTGACTTCTAAACATCATTCTTGTAGGCTCTGCCACCTACAGAGCCTTACAAGAAAGAAAGGAGAAAGAAGTTCCACTCACAAACTTCAGGAAAGCCTCGAGCTGCAGGTCCCTGGCCAGGTGGCAATACTGCACCACGGGTCCCCCGGGGATGTCCAGGTCACATTCGTGCGGCCTGCATGCAAGGAAAGCCTGGACCCAGGACAGAGGGGAGACATCCAATCATGGCCTGTCGCGGCCGTCTTATGCCTGAATCCCCCTCCTGCGTACCTCCCAAAGAGGTTGTCCAGGCTCTCTACCCACCTCCTCCACCCCCGCCCCCGTGACAGGAACACACACAGCCCATTCTATCCTTGCACAACTTGAGTGACTAGAAAGTTCTTCCTTACACGGAGCCAACATCTTTCTTCCTATTCCAGTGCTTCCTGAACAGCACACATTGGCATATCACCTTGGTGGTTTTTTTTGGCATGTCCGTATTCCACATGTTCTATTAACACTTTTCTCTAAACCAACTAACCGGTCCTATATTTAAATAGGGAATGCATTCTTTTAAAAAAATCAAAACCACCTTGTGACGCTACCATAAAGGGAAAACCAGTAATAGTGGTCATAGATAGGCATCTACAAATAAGTGCTCTAAAAACAAAAAAATGTCATTAACTTTCACTGTCTGCCTATCATTGCCTGCTGATGACCCCCAGCCGGAGACTCGTTCTGCATGTGTTAAAGACATACCAGCAAAGAGGCTTTTCCTTAACTCAGAGGATTAAGAGACGGAATCCCTCTCCCACCGTGGGATCCTGGGCCAGCAACGTCTCTGTTGTGTAAGTCCCGCGTCTACGGAAATGCAGCCCTAATGCTTCCAAGCACTCATCCCGCCCGGCAAAGCCAGATGTCTCTCCCCTGCCCCTCTGGTTTATCCCCCTCAAGGCCCAACACCCGCCGGCCCCTCCCCTGCTTTTTGTGACTTGGCTGCCTTCGTCCTCCCCTCCGGAACACTGTGCTGTAACAGGATCCTGCCACCCGGGGGGCCCAGGACGGAACAGGAACGAGCAGCAGGATCGCCACACACGGAGGAGCGTGGAATGGCGACCGCCGTCCTTTTACGTACTTCCAATAAAGCCACTCCAAATCCCTTTATCCAAAGAGCCATTATCATCTCTGACCCAGCCGGTTTGCGCAAACGGATGTGACTGGGAACAAAACCACGCAACAGGGGCAGAGCGGATGGAATGAGTCACCACTGACGGTGAGATGAGGAGGCATCTGGGCTTGAGCAAAGTGGCATGCTGGAGGGCCATGCATGCTGGTGGCCCTGGGGGCTGAATTCAGTTTGTAGAGATATATTTTCTTGGGCCCATTATAGCATTTACGTCTTTATTTGAGTCGGTGCTCACATAGACACATCAGGAGATTTTGCCTAAAAATCTGAATTTCCAAGCTTTCTAAAATATTAAAATCAGAAATACCAGCCACGCTGGGCACAGGTTCCCACACAGCAGTAACCCCCAGAGCTGAGTACGCGCTGCTCCTTTAGATCTTATTCATGTATGCATTCATTCGGCCATTCAAATTCCAAATATCATTTTATATTTGAGTCTACTGAAAAAGCCCCATAGACCACATCTGGCTTCTACTGCATGGGATTGCCTACTACCCCTGCACAACTCACTCAATAATACGACCTGCCTGGCCCCGCAGGCACCTGAGTGTCTCCCCTGCTCTAGGTGCTGGCCTGGCAGGGTCCCTCTGGAGGGCTCTGACACCAGTGAATTCTGACCCTGCCCAGTAGGAACCCCAATGGGCTCAGAAGCTGCCCCCTGGGCTGAGGGGTGCTTGCCAGATGACCTCATCCATTTGGTTCCAGCAGCTGGTGCCTTTGCCAGCTTATGGGCTGGGCCCGCACATCTCCTACACGGGGAACCCAGCCCAGACTTGCCCCCCATTAACTCCGCAGGGTCCTCACCTCCAGATTATCCAGGTACGCAGCCACGTTTCTCCTCAGCTCAGTCACACACAGAGACACCCACTGGAACCTCTCTTCTAAGTCATCAAATTCCTTGTCTTCTGTCTGAAAGTAAAATTACGCGTGTGAAGGCTAGGAAGGTCCACATGGGGGCAGTGTACACCAGCGCCCGTGTCCCAAGTCCTCACTGGGGACAACCTTTCCACTGGCCCACGAGAGCCAGTGCTAACAGCCTCCGAGCTGGGTGGGACAGTCAGAAAGCAGTGTAGCTCAGTGGATTTGCACCCAGCCCATGGAATCAGACACACGAGCATGGGAGTCATGGTTCACTCACTTCCTAGCTGTGTGACTGTGGGCAAGTGTTTTATCTGCTCTGAGCCTGTTTTCTCATCTGTAAAATGGGGATAATAAACACCTGGTTCATTGTGTGGATGAAATAATGCTTGGTTCAGAGTCAGCACTCAATAAGCCTGAGCTGCTACCAGTGGCTACTGGAGGCAGGTTCTTTGCTCAGACTCGGAGATTAGCTCTCCTATCATGTAAAGAGGCCCCGGAGAAAGAGGGGCTGAAGGCTCAGTGGGGGAGCCCTGCGCTGGCTCTACAGAATCAGGTGGGGGTGCAAGCCTTCCTCCCCCTGGCACCTCGCTCTCTCGGCCTCAGTTGCCTCACTCCGGAAAAGAACACAAGCTTCCTGTCCTACCCACAGCACAGGGTCGGGACCCTGCGGAGCGCTTGGGGTGTGACTTTTCCTCCCAGGTCCCCGCTCACTCTGGGCACCAGCCCCGCCTCCTGCTTCAGCAGCTGACTCAGCCGGGTGGTCTTCTTGGAGAGGGTGTGGGTGTTGATGCGGGCCAGCCGCTCCCGCAGGCTCAGGTGCTCCACCCTGGTGTACTTGGAGGCTGCACCAACAGAGAAGAGGGGAAGCTCGTGACCAAAAGCGTCACTGACACGCTAGGCAGGCACCTGCTTGGGCCCCCTGCTCCCTTGGGGTCACGTCCGTGAGAACGGGGAGTCATGCAGGAGAAGCGCAGGGTCCTCCGTCTGAGCTGTGAGCCCTGGCGGAAGAGCTTCCTGCTTGCTTGACCTTGGCAAGTCTCTACTCCCTGGGCCTCAGTTTCCTCATCTGTAAAAGGAGGCGAGCCACCTCACAGGATTGCTGGGACGGTCACATATTACAGCAGGTCTGCATGGACTTCCTAAAGAAGAACGCACTGAGGGGCCATTTGCCTGGGGTCCCTCTGCCAGGCTCAGCCAGGCCAGCCAGGAGCCACACTTCCCACTCCTGACTCAGTGCTTCCTACTGATCTGTCGCCTCTTGACCTGGACGGAGAAGCCAGTGGGTAGCAAATCTGAAGCTACGGAATATAGCACAGCATGGTGATGGAGACTGTAGGCCTGGGTTTAAAACTTGGCTCTGTCCCTTAACAGCTCTGTGACCGGGAACAAATGATGTAAGCTCTCATTCTACCTGACTGTGAAATGGGACTAAGAGGGCCAGCCCCAGAGGGCGAGTGCAAGGATCAAATACAACAATGAAGGAAAAAATGTAGCAGTTAGCCCGTAGTAAACATTAGCTAAATTACCATTTCTATATTGCCTCAGTTGTGCAATTGAGTTTCTCTATACTTGGGACACAGCTTTATTTTCCAAACTTTTCTGTTTCAACAACCTGAGAAGCAGGGATTTCCGCCACTCCTCCAGATATGGGCCTCCCCAGTACTGTTTCTCCTTCACAGTGGAGCAGCCACGTGATTTGGATGGGACAGAACTCACTTTGACCCAATCAGTGGGTGCTGACTGGTATAAGCCAATCCATATAATCCCATCCCCCTGGCAACAGTGATTGGTTCAGAGAAGGGCAAATAACCCTCTCCTAAGCCAATCAAATCATGGTACCCTAACTATGGTGATTGGTTCAGGATGAGCACATAACCCAAGTGGATCCTATCAGAGTAAAGCTTCAATTTAATTTTTGTGGCTAAGGGGAGAAAACCCCTGTCCTACCCTGGAAAGTGTGGTGTGCAGGTGTGAGTCCTAGAACAGCAATAGTCACTTACTGTTGCGAGGGAAGCCAGGCTACAGATGAAGCTGATACACAGTAAAGACCAAAGACAAGAGAGTTACAGGGAAATGAAACAACTCCCTGATCAAACCCTACCTGAAGCTCACATTACCTCTGGATTTATAGTTACACATGCCACTACATTTTCTTTATCGGTGAAGCCAGCTTGAGATGGGTTTTCTGTAACTGGAAGCATTCTGTCTGATGTAGCCCCTAAATGCCCCAAGTCTTACCCACTTCCTTGCGCATCTTGTACTCGTTGATGTTGGCATTCACGTCCTGGAGGGCAGAGGTAGCCCTCTGAAGGATGGGGTAGGCACTGGCATCAGGAGGCGTGTTCTCCAGGATTTTCTGCAGCAGCAAGGGGTACTTGGTGATCCTCTGCAGAGGGGTTACCAGTAAGAAACTGAGGCCTGAGGATCCAGCTTGTGGCCTGAGGGAGAAGGCTGGCATTAGGCAGGTAAAGCCCACCCTTCAGGGCACCAGGGGGCCTGGGCTCTAGTCCTGGCTCTGCCATTTAACTTACTGTGCTCTTAAATAAATCACCCTCCCTCTATGGTCCTCAGTTTCCTCATCTGCAGTTCGTGAGGTCTAGATGTTAGGTGGGCAATGCCAGTTCTGGGCCTTGGTTCTCTGTCTGTCCCAAACTCAGTGGTTGGTTCTCTGCACTCCGCTTACTCGGCCTCTAGCAGACATGGATGCCCTCTTTCTCTCTCTCTCTTTCTTTTTTCTCGTTTTTGAGACAGGGTCTTGCTCTGTCATCTGGGCACTCCTGGGCCCAAGCGATCCTCCTGCTTCAGCCTCCCAAGTAGTGGGGACTATAGGCACCCTGTAGTCCCAGGTGGTCTCCCATCCAAGTACTAACCAGGCCCAATCCTGCTTAGCTTCCGAGATCAAATGAGCTCAGGCACATCCAGGGTGGTACGGCCATAGACCTCTTTCTTGAAACACTTTCTTCTTTTGGCCCTAGGGACACCCACTGTCCTGCTTCTCACACTCTGTGCGCTGCTCTGTCAGTTTCCTCTGCTGGTTTCCCTCCAATGCCAGAGTGTCCTGGGGCCTCCTCTCTTCCATCCCTCCCCACATGGCTTTAAACACATCCCAAACCCAGCTCTCCACCTCCAACTTCCGTCCAGAGCTCCAGACTCACACGTTCCACTGCCTGCTTGACATCTCCACTTGGGTATGTCCCAAGCACAACTCTATATGTTGGGTGTCCACATGATATTTCATTTAAATGAAATGGTCTGCTGTTTTTTTAAAAAAAAGTGTTTAAAATCACAGGAACTTAATTTTTAGAGATGCATTTAAAGTATTTAGGGGTAAAAAGGTCATATAATTTCCTATGATTTCCTTCAAATAGTTTATCATAAGAACAGATGAAGCAAATAGCAAAATGTTGACACTTGTTAATTTTAGGTGGTGGGTACATGAGTGTCCATTACATTATTCTATTTTTCTATAGGTTTGAAATCGTTTATTACAAAAAAATTTTTTTAAAAAACCAAAATACTGGAATGAACGGTGCCAAGGTCCCTTCCAGATGCACCATCAATGCCTGGATGACTAGTCCCCTTCTTGAGGCTGTCTAGAATTCCAAGAGTCCCCCAAGTCAATGGCACCTGGGAAGAGGCTCCAGCAGTCTTTCCTGGATTATGACCAGTAGCCCGTAGGCCCAGCTTCGGAGAAACCCACGAGGGTTTCCAACCTCAACTGTCCAACCGTGCCTCCTCTAAGAAGGCCTGCCCAAGACCATCGTCTGGGCCCTCCTTGATGGTCGTCTTGCCGCTTGCTCAAATTCCTAAGGAAAACTCTCCAGACCAAGTGCCCAGGAACGATCAGCCAGGAGGCTAAGAATAGGCAGAGCAGGTGGGAGCCCTGGGAAGCATCGGGGGAGGGGGGGCGGTGACCGTCAGGACGTGCCTACGCTGACCGTCTGCTCTCACCACGGGTGTCCGGCAGCTTGGCTGACTGTGGGCAGGGGAGGTGTAAACAGTTGCCAGATATTTGCAAAACCGTCCTCTGGGCTTACTTTCGATGGGAAAGAGCCAACTGCCTCACGGTGACAACTGTCGCCCTCAAAAGCCAGAGGGCAAGGGGCCCTCGAAGAGATGATCACATCCCTTTCTCACCTCACAGTCACCAAGGAGTTGCCACAGAACGATGGCAGCCTCTCACGTCTACGGCCTTGCTCAGGCAATGCGGACAAAACTTTTCACATGTCACCTTTTAGCAGGCAACAGAAACCAAAAGATGGTAACAAGGGCTGGGTGAGTGTGGGGAAAGGGCCTTCTTACATTCACTTGGCGGGAGTATCTCTTGGCCACATCTTTGACAATTTGTGAACTGCCCAAACGCTTTGCTCCATCAGTCCTACCCTAGAAATCTACCCACAGAAATACCAGCTCCCGCTGGCCGGGAGCAATGGCTCATGCCTATAATCCTCGCACATCAGAAGGCTGAGACAGGAGGGTCCCTTGAGACCAGGAGTTCAAGACCAGCCTGGGCAACACAGCGAGATCCTGTCTCTACAAAAAATTTAAAAATTAGTCAGGTGTGGTGGTGTACACCTGTAGTCCCAGCTACCTGGGAGGCTGAGACAGGCAACGACTAGAGCCTGGGAATTTGAGGTTGCAATGAGCTATGACAACACCACTGCACTCTAGCACCACTGTCTGCTGGAGTCTAGCCCAAGCAACAGAAAGACCTGTGTCAAAAAAAAAAAAAAATCCAACTCAAGTGAGCATTTAGTGGCCAGGTACCAGGCGCCGGGGACGTCCTGCAAGGACAGTGCTGCACTGCAGGGAATTGCTCCATGTCCCACATGTCCCTCTGAACATTCAGAGACTGAACAGAGGCCTCGAAATGTGCTGCGGTTTCAAGAACCGAAATATTTTTGTGACACTTGGACTCTATCCAGTCACATGTCATAACACTGGGAATTACTATGACACTACCTTTTACATCTTTTTTTTCCTTTTGTCCATCCTAACTTGTCCTAGACACTACCTTTTATAAATCCCTACTTCAATGACGTTGTTTCCTCTTTTTTTTGTCATACACAAGGATGTCAGGTTTGTTATTCCAGGGTACACACATTCTCTGCTCTTTCGTTTTCCTATACTGTTTGTACAGAACAGCTTTAGACTTAAGTCCAGACTTATTTATTATAAGTAGATACAGCACCTGATTGCTTCATTGTATCTTTTAGTGCACTGGTGCCCAAGCATTTGCACATTGAAATATATATTTTATTAGATATCATTTTCCTTTTATTTTTCCTTTATATTATAGTTAAGCCATTATATTGATTTTTTTTCAGTTACACATATAGGTAGGAGATGTATATACATATATACATTTTTTTCATGATATATCTCCGGATACTAAATTTACTTAATATTTGTTATAAAAAGGGGGCACTGGGACAGACACAGTTGAGAGCCACAGAAATACATAATGTCTCAGAACATCGTGTCTGAGACACATTATGTCTCAGAAACACATAATCCCTGCCCAGCCAAGCTAACTATATTAGCTGGGGTTTACTGAGTGTCACTTGCATGCAATGCGTCAGTGTCCCCATGACACTGGTGCTGGTATCACTCCCACGTTACACACAAGGAAAGTAGGTTCTGAGACGTGAAATGGCTCTCTCGTGCTGAGGCGCTGACCAGACACAGCCCCTCACGGCCTGGCTGCAGAGCCCACGAGGGAAGCCCAGCCGGCCTGGCTGGGAAAGACAGGGGTACAGAGGCCCTAACGCATGGCAGCCTCCGTGCCAGCGGGGGCTCCCACACTCAGCGTTTCCAAAATGTCTGAACTAGATGCCGGCACCAAACACTTGGGAGATGTCACAGCTACATTTCTGGCTTCTCTTGAAACATCGGAGGCTCTGGCCACGGCAGACCCACATTCTACGTGGCAGTTGAGGCAGACAGATGGTTTACAAAACTTGGCTGCAGTTACTCCCCTCCCTGTCTCCACAACCCCTTGAATGTGACTTTGAAGCTCCTCCCAGCAAGAATTGGAGTCTATTTCCCCACCCCTGAGTCTGGGTTGGCCTTAGGACTTGGTTGAGTGACAGTATGCCTGGTCCCAGCCAAAGCTGCCGACTGCCCTCACCTTTGACCACTGCGTGAACAAGCCAGCCTGAAGGAAGAGGAGAGACCTTGTGACCAGAGCTGAGTCAGCTCACGTGTCCCAGAAATGTGAGAAAGCCCAGCCAGCGTCAGCGAGGCTGACCTGCAAGTGATTGCAGATATGTGACGCTGCTCAGATAGCACCTGAAGAATCATTAACCAGGCCAGCGAAATTGCCAATATGCAGAAGTGTGAGCTAAATGTTTGTTTTATGCCACTATGATTTGGGGTGGTTTGTCACCTAGCAAAAGCCACTTGACACAGCAGCAATCAGCTAAGGCTGTGCTGAGGCTGTGTTCTGCACAGGGCCTGTTCTCTCTGGGTTGCCACAGTCTCCACTACCTCCTTGCGTCTGTAATCCGCCTCACTTCTGTAGAAATGTATTTAGTGACCCTTGCAAAGCCTAAGTTTGTATGACCCATGAAGAGATGAATCAAAGGGAAAAATGGGTACAGTTCTTTTGGAGGCAGAGAGGGGCTAGGACATGGGTTCCTGTAAAGGAGGCTTTAGAGGAAAGAGGGTGATTGAAAGGTGAGAAAAAGATAAGGGAGAGGAGGAGGGGAGGGGGCAGGAGGCTCCACATGGGATTATTTTGTTTTCAAAGACCTAGGTCTATACTGTCTTTCCGTAGGTATAATAAGAATGCCTGAGTAAGATAAATTACTAATAACAATGATGATGATAATAGCCCCTCTTCTTCCTACACTACTCAGATTTCCAGAAAATGACCTTCATCTACCTCCATTTGGTGAGCTTGTTCTGGGGAAGACATAACCCTATTTTTTTCACACCAGACAGGTAATGTGTCAACATGGGGGTAACAAGGTTTAAGAAAGGCACATCTCTCATGTGAGTGTGAAAACCCAATCATCACACTTATAAACTACAAAAGCATCAAACCCTTTGTAAACCAGAAAGAAGCAGAACAAGTCACAGGAAAGGACATACACATGACTCTTAACTATACAAAAAGATGACCAACTTTAATCATAATAAGATAAATGCAAAATGAAACCATACTGAGACACCATTTTTCACCTATCCCAGTGGCAAATGTGCTAAAGTTTGATAACACACTCTGCCAGTGAGGCTGTATTGTTGGTGGGAATGTGAGTAGGCACAGCCTTTACAGAGGGAAATTTTACAAAGTTTGCCAAAATTATCAACACATATTTTCTTTGACCTAGCAATTCTGCTTCTAGAAATTTACCTGACAGGTATACTTGCACCAGAGTAAAACAACATACATTCACAAATAATCATTGTAGCACTATTTGTAATATCAAAAGAATAGGTCAAGTGCGGTGGCTCATGCCTGTAATCCTAGCACCCAGGGAGGCCGAGGTGGGAGGATGGCTTAAGTTCAAGAGTTCAAGATCAGCCCGAACAAGAGTGAGACCCCGTCTCTACTAAAAATAGAAAAATTAGCCCGGCGTGGTGTCGTGCGCCTGTAGTCACAGCTATCCGGGAGGCTGAGGCAGTTGGATCACTTGAGTCTAGTAGTTTGAGGTTGCAGTGAGCTAGGATGACGCCAACTGCACTAGAACCTGGGTGACAGAGAGAGACTCTGTCAAAAAAAAAAAAAGAACAGAGACTAACCAAATGCCCATCAATAGAGACCAGTTAAACTGTGCAAGAGTATGTGGCTGTTTAAAACATCACAAACGTTATGTGTTGAAATGGAAAGACCTCTAATATTAGAAGATACATATACACAGATATAGATATATGCACACACATATAAGTAAAATTAAAAACATAGAAACTTTCATTTAAAAAGTAGGTAAATAAGAATATACATTTGTAATTGCTTGTATATGCAAAAAGGAACTCTGCAAGGATACGTAAGAAATGTAAAAGTTGTGACCTTAACATTGGGAGTGGTCATTGGGTGGGTGAAGGGACAGGGTTAGGAAGAATTTTTTATTGTGTAAATTCTGATGTTTTGTTATTTTTTTTCTTTTTACATGTCTCCTTTATTGGGCAAAAAATTCTGATGTTTTAAAGTTTTTGAATCACATAACCATGTTATTCATTCAAATATTTAAATTTTAAAAAATGTTCCCTACATTTCTCTACCTGGAGCTTCCACCCACCAGTGCCAGCTCGAGGCTGTGAGTCCACCGGGGCTGTTCTGATCCTTTTCCCTGTGGCAAGACTTCAGCCATCTGTAGAGAGGGCGCCTCAGGTGATACACACCTGCTTCCCATTACTGTTGCTCACGACACATGGCTCCCGCCGCCTCACTGCCCCTCCCTGCACTAGTCGTGAGTGCTATTCACCAAATGTGTCTGCTTCTCTGCCCCTGCACACATGGTAGGATGGCACACCATGCCTCCCAGTAGCCAGACGAAACTGTGATTAGTCCTGGCCAGTGAATTATGAAAAGCAATGGGTATCATTTCTGGAACCGAGCATTTAATTACCAGTGTTAGACTCTCCAGAGCTCTTTTTTTCTGTGCCACAGTTACTGGCAAAATTCCAGACAGTGGCTGCTGTGAGCTTGGGTCCTGGAGTGAGAATGACGAAGGGCAGGGCCCCAAGTCAGCCTATCACAGAGCATAAAGAAGACATAAAGCTTTGTTGTTTGGAACCACTGAGATGTGGGAGCTGTTTGTCTCTGCAGCACACCCTGCCCCATCCTGACCGTGACAGGCACTGATGGTGCTACATGCCTGAAGCAGCGTGAGCAATACCACGCAGGGATGAGACTGCAACTGCCCCTGAGCCCGGGGCGGTGGGGCAGAAGCGAGTGCTCACTGGCCACTATACTCACACCACTGCCTCCATGATGCCCTGGATCTCCTGCTGCAGCTCTGGCTCCTTCTGGTAAGCCTCCACCAGCTGCAAGGCCTGCTCGTAGCTGGCACAGTAGACCCTGTAGACCTGCTCCAACTCCTCTTGGAATTCCAGGAATAAGTTACCTGGGGGTGAACACACAACAAGCGGTTACCAAGGGCACGTCTGCACGTCCCCTTGCTTGGGACAGGGAGGTGGTAAGTGAGCCCCTCCGGCTATGCAGTGAGACTGCCAGGCTTAACCAGCGTGTCATCATGGGCAAGCGACCTCATCTTCCTGACTTTTCATTTTTTCATTTCAGTTTCACAAGGTTGCTGTGAGGACTGAGTGACAGAATAATGCAAAGCACAGACCAGTACTGTGAACACTTAATAAATGTCAGCTGTAATGACACCAATAATATTAGTAATGCTCACATTTGGACAGTGCTTTATAGTGTACAAAACACACTCATGCCATTAGCTCATTTTATCTTTCCGATTAGCTGCGCGTGGCAAACACAATTACAAACCATTCCACAAAGACATGCCGGCCGCATGGAGTGCAGGCTCTGGCACTAGAGAGAGTAGGGCCAGATCTCCAGGCTACCCTTCCCTAGTCCTGTAACCTGGGGCAAGTGTTTGACCCCTTGAATCCTCCATTTTCCCATCTATAAAATGGGAATAAAAACAGTCCTCATCGCCAAGTGTTTTTGGTGAGGATTAAATGAAACAAAGTACATAAAGCTCCTGACACAAATGTTATCACCAAATATTTGCCCCCTGCTTATTTATTGACCGTGTGCCAAGTGCTCTGCTAAGCTCTGCGAACAAACCAAAGCCCCTGCCTCATGGAGTTTATATTCTGGTGGGGAAGACAGACAATAAATAAATGGATTATGTATGTCAGGTATGATAAGTGCCATGAATGAAAACGAAGCCCAAGAAAGAGTTGGAGAGTGGTGAGGGATCTACTTGGGGACAGCCTCCAGGAGGACGTGAATGTCTATCAGGGACCAGAGGCAACCTGCCCTGGGAACATCTCTGTGAAGAGCAGCACTCTGGGCCTAGGCAAGCGCAAGTGAAAAGGCCCTGAGGCAGAGAGTGCTTGGCATGAGGGCAAAATATGTGTGAGAATGTGTGTGACAGGAGATCAGCCAACTGCAGAGATGGCCCTTGCCAGGAGACAGCCTGGGCGTGGCCATGAAACCCAGGCTGTCCCCACATTCTCCTAAACATGGGCATGTCTTCAGGAACAGGACAAACATGCCACAGATACTGTATCATACCAGTGTGGCCAGGGGCAAGGGTGTTTCAGTAACTGAAGGGTGGAGGAAGGCAAACTCCCAGAGAGCAGAGCTGTCCAAACAGGCAAGAATGTCTGGAACACCAAAGTAAAGGTTTATGTCTCCTGACTTATCCTACAGTCACAGATTAGCAAAGAAGTTAACTCCCAGCATCAAAAGGACACTCGATGTGGCTGGGATTTGTCATCAAGGAGAGAAAGGAAGGCAGAATGATAAAGAGCTAGGGTTCAAGAGATCAAAAGAACTGGGTTCAAATACACACTGTGTGACCTTGAGAAAGTTACTTAACCTCTCTGAGCCTTGGGTTTTGCTTTAGTAATTTCTTTGGCAATTTTCTATGGGGATAATAATAATAATCAACAAGTAACAATATTATGAGAATGAAAATGGAGTACTTTGTGTTAAGTACTCTGCTTTATGGCTAACACAGATATGGGTACTATTTTCATACTCATTTCAAAGAGACAGGAAGGAGCTTATGGGTGGCAGGGCCTTGTCAGCCCCTGTTCTAAGCAGGAGGCCTGCAGTGCTCACATGCAGCAGTCACCAGCCATGCATGGCTATTGGGCACTTGAAATACAGCAAACCCCCACCGAGATGTGCTGTCAGTGAAAAGGACACTGCATTTCAAAGACTTTGTACAAAAGTAAAATCTCTAATGAATAATTTTTATACTGATCACATGTTGACATATTATTTTGGATCTATTGGACTAAAGACATTAAAATGAATTTCACCTGCATCTTTGATTTTTTTAATGTAGCTACTTGAAAATTTTCAATTAAATTTGCAGCTCATGTTACATTTCTATTGGCCAGCGCTGCCCCAGACCATGGGGCCTTCTGGCGACACAACCCGGTGCAGGGACTCCTGTGAATGCCCAAGCGGTGTTTGGAATTGTTCGTAAAGACAGGGAAGCTGACTCATTTGGGAGGAAAAAGGTCTGTGAGAAACAGTCTTGCCCGAGGTCCCAAAATCTTTCAAAATGCTGTTGCTGTCCAACTGGGCAAAGGGCTTTCCTTGCATAGCGAGGTCAGGTGGCTGGAAGGGGTGGAGAGAGAGCTGGCAGGACCCAGAGCAGCCTGACCTGGCACATAGTTGCACCAAAAAAAGAAAAGCCATGTGGGCTGTTTGTGCCTCTTTTTGGCTAAACACAAGGGACAAAGGACGAGGA
Source organism: Lepilemur ruficaudatus (assembly GCA_963574885.1). Taxonomy (NCBI): domain Eukaryota; kingdom Metazoa; phylum Chordata; class Mammalia; order Primates; family Lepilemuridae; genus Lepilemur; species Lepilemur ruficaudatus. The sequence continues at coordinate 37,746 of CAUYRT010041972.1, forward strand.
GGATATTTTCTGAAGACTATGAAGGCCAGAAAACTGCCAAATTTGGGGTCAGGGGGAGCAGAGGATGCTAAATTTGAATTTCAGATAAACAAGGAATCATTTTTAGTGTAAGTATATAAAAATGTAGTATAAGCATACTAAAAAATGACTCCTTGTTTATCAGAAATTCAAATTTAACTGGACAGCCTATATTTTATTGGGAAATGCTACCAGAGAAGCGGTGAGGGCAGCCACAGGAGATGTCACGAGGTGTGTTCAGGGGACAAAGTCACATCTGCATTCTGCAGGTGCAGCAGGAAGGCAGAGACTGGCAAGCGAGGACCCTTACAAGGAACCATGTCAACCCTTGAACACACAGCAACAGAAGAGCCTGACCTCAGAGTCCCCAGGCCTTTAGAAAGTCTTCAGCCTCAGGCTATATCAATTTCCACTCAAACGAGTGTTCATTATTAACAGAAACAAGGATAAAATGATAATAGGTGAAAACATCTACAGGTACTAAAAAAAAATCTGTTCTTTAATTTTGTACTCATCTATCATTTACGGGGAAGAGTAACTCATTCACACTGCCATTTGAACAAAGAACTATTTTCCAAAGGGGTGACAAACACCCCATACCCAGGCTTTCCTCCCGCCCTCCACTACGTGGGAGCAATTCAGCATAGCAGGTGCCAGCCCTGGCTCCCAAGGCCAACTGCCTGTATTCAAGTCCTGGCTCTGCCACTCGCTGCATGACCTTCAGCAGGTCCTTCCTTTCTCTGTGCCTCAGGTTCCTCAACTGCAAAATGGGACAACAGGATTTACCTCGCAGGGTTATTGTGAGAATGAAATGAGTTCATATGTGTACATCGAAACAGTGCCTAGCATTTAGTAAACATTCAGAAAGTGGCTTTTAAAAATGTGTTTGTTCTAGCATTCTCTAGCCGAGGTGGGAGGTTTGCTTGCGCTCAGGAGTTCAAGACCAGCCTGAGAAAGAGTGAGACCCCGTCTCTACTATAAATAAAAAGAAATTAACCAAACAACTAAAAATATATAGAAAAAATTAGCTGGGCATGGTGGTGCACACATGTAGTCCCAGCTACTCAGGAGGCTGAGGCAGAAGGATCGCTTGAGCCCAGGAGTTTGAGGCTCCTGTGAGCTAGGCTGATGCCACGGCACTCTAGCCCGGGCAACAGAGTGAGACTCTGTCTCAAAAAAAAAAAAAAAAAAAAAATAGGTTTGTTGCTTTTCATCCCTATCATCATCACACATGTGCAGGAAAGGGTAAAAAACTGGCAGTGTAAAGGCCAGGGAAACTTGGGTGGCCAGTGCACTGTGTCCCTACACCCCCTTTTCCTCTCTGTCACTGGCCCCATTCACCTTCCTTGTTGAAGACAATTCCACAGGAATCTAAGGCTGACACAACTCCCTAGGTCTCTTGCTTACCAATTAGGGACACTTGTTCCTCTTCCTTGGAGGCTGTCTCTTGCAAGTCATGAAGAACTCTGCCATTAACCCTGATGATATCATCGATGTTTGAGAAAAGGACGTCCAGATCCCCCTGCGGCAACTGGAAGGAACAAAGAAGCTTGGAGGTCTAATCGTATCTGCAGGCTCTGGAGAGTAGCAGCACAGAACACTCACACCATCGGGGGCCCAGTGGCATTTTTGCAAGGGTTTTGAAATTTTATAAATTAGGTATTTTCATTACTCTACAAGAAGAGAGTAAGAGATAGAGCACTCAGCATGGAAGGAAAGCTGAACTAGGTTTTATCTTAGGTCTGTTGCCAACTACCATTTTTCTTCTATTAGTTTTCCCATCTGTCATCTGAGGGTGGGAAGTTAGACTTCCTTCCAGCTCTGACATAGTTGAGGCCTAATACCATCACCTCAAGATGCATTCCAGGCCGGGTGCGGTGGCACAAGCTTGTAATCCTAGCACTCTGGGAGGCCACAGCGGGAGGATCACTTGAGCTCAGGAGTTCAAGACTAGCCTGAGCAAGAGCCAAATCCTGTCTCTATTAAAAATAGAAAAATTAACTTGGCGTCATGGTGTGCACCTGTAGTCCCAGCTACATGGGAGACTGAGGCAGGAGGATCACTTGAGCCCAGGAGTTGGAGGTTGCTGTGAGCTAGGCTGATGCCACGGCACTCTACCTGGAGTGACAGAATGAGACTCCAAAAAAAAAAAAAAAAAAAGATGCATTCTGAACTCCAGCCCCTATGAACCAGGCTATACTATAAGCAGGACATATACATATATATACATGCAAGGGCATGGAAGGATGTGCTGATTGCACACTGAAGTGGGAGCGCTAACTGCAGAACAATATCTAGAGTATGCTCTTATTTTTGTTAAAACAAATAACAAGGCCGGGCACAGTGGCTCATGCCTGTAATCCTAACACTCTGGGAGGCTGAGGCAGGAGGATCGTTTGAGCTCAGGAGTTTGAGAACAGCCTGAGCAAGAGTGAGACCCCGTCTCTACTAAAATAGAAAGAAATTAATTGGCCAACTAAAAATATATAGAAAAAAATTGGCCGGGCATGGTGGCACATGCCTGTAGTCCCAGCTTCTCGAAAGGCTGAGGCAAGAGGATTGCTTGAGCCCAGGAGTTTGAGGTTGCTGTGAGCTATGATGATGCCACTGCACTCTAGCTCGAGGAACAGAGTGAGACTCTGTCTCAAAATAAAATAAAATAAAAAACAATATATGTTTGTTTAATGCCTATGGAGAAAAATCCTAATTTATGGAGGGTGAAAAAGTGATGTCCTTTGCCTTCTAGATTGTCTACTTCAGATTTCACTCATCCAAGAGATAGTAATTGAAAGTCCATTATTTATGTGTGAAGACTGAGATACAGTGAACTCACAACACAACCTTTGCCCTTATGGAGCTCACATGCTAAGGGACGCTTGAAATTTTATAGTGAGAGCCTGTATTATTTCTGAAACCAGAAAAAAAAAAAGATGAAAAAACGAACACCATAATAGAAACCCATCATAGTGATAATTTCTCCATGTCACCACCCTGCTAATGAGACCATGAGAATGTAGGTCAGTGTGAGCAGTCTGTTCTAAACTTGAAAAGGGCTTGTCATTAGCTCATTTAATTCTCAGGGGTGATAATGCCTCTTCCCATGTAGCGGAGGAATACACTAAGACTCTGAGCCATGAAAGGCCTTGCTAAAGGTGGCATGGCCAATAAATGGAAGCACTGGGGCTCATATCCAGGCCTGTCACACTCCACATCCACCATGCTTCCTTTCCATCAAGCCTGCCCCGGGAACGGATGTGCGGTCTCAGCCGCTGGGATCCACATTTGCCCCTATAAAGACAGGCTGAGTGTGGCCCCTCCCAAGTACCTGCTGGAGGTGGTTCCTGATGTCAGAGGCACAGAGCTGGAGCATGTGCAAGTAGGTGACCTCAGTGTCGATGAGCTCCTTGACGGCCAGTCCCTGACGGAACAGTGATCGGTCCTCGGAGACTGGGGCTTCGATTGGACTCCCTGACCTGGAAGATGGCTCATCTGCCCCATGATTAGCCATGGCAGAGGATTCTGGGAAAAGCAAAACCATCCCAACTGACTCCCAGGAGCACTATGGGGACATCCTATCTTCAATTTAAAGACAACTGTTCATCAGGAGGCCTAAAAACATCTTTAGCTGCATATAGAGTGAAGATGAACTGTTTATTGGCATTTGTGGGCAGTATTTGAACAATATTAAAAGTAGACAGCAGCTGAGATATTTGTTGATGTTTTAAATTCATTTCTCAGGACTCAGACAATGTACTGGCCTGGCTTTTCTTCTATTTCCTCCCAGCTCTTGACCCAGATTTCTTTATCTGGCTCAGCTGAGTCTCTTTCACCCTTTCTCTCCCAGTGGTCCCCTCCTCTATACACTCCTAACTACCCCCATTCACAGGCCATACTACCCCGCACCTGGGCTATTTCCACAGGCCCAAGGATCATCCTTCCAAACCCCTCTCTCTCCTGCTGCCACTACACCCATTCTTCGTGGACATGCTTCCAGTTTAAACTCCCTGAAACAAAGCTTGTGATCATCATGTGCCCTGCTGCAAGACTTTAGCAGCTCCCTGCTGCTCAGTGGTCCGGCCCCAACCTCATTTCCCCTTTGCAGACTGTCCACCAGCATCAAGGGAGTTGAGAGCTCTTCTCCATACCTGTGCTGGCATTTCCTGCCCTTGTGCCACGGCACCTGCTGTGCCCCCTCCTGTGACTCTGGCCTCCAACACTCATCTTCTCTTAGGCCATTCCTGATCCTCCCCCCTTCCCCACCCCCATCAGTTTCTTCTCTGAAACTCCTACAAGCCCTTTATCTCTAAATTTAAAAAGTCTAAAGAGCAATACCATGGACAAGATGACCTCAAAATCCTTCCTACTACAAAACACTTAGAAATGCTAGATCAGCTATAGCAAACTTCCTTTTAACTGCATGGCGTAACTAGCCAGAGAGGAAAGCAAATCACTAGGGCCCAGAAACAGAGGAAATAGAACCTCAGAGCAGGAGCTGCTGAGCTGATGCCGCTGCGGCCCACAGGGGAGGGGTAGGCAGGGAAGAGAGCATGGCCAGTCTCCGTGAACCAGGGACTCGGTGTGAGTGTCCAGGCAGGAACAGGAGATAAGCTCCTTCACAGAACTGGGGCTGCCCACAGACTTCAGTGAAATGGCGGATCAGAACAAAACATCCATCCATCAGTCCACACAGAAGATGACAAAGATGCTTCCCCATCTAGCATTGGATTGGGTCCCAGGTGAAGAAAGATGTTTTCTCTGAAAATTCATAACAACAGGGCTGCCTTCACTGGGTTTCAGATTCAAGTGTAGACTATACGTATGGTCCAAATGGCCCAACCTGAGAAATTTACACAAAAAGCAGTTCTGGACTAATGCTATACTTGAGTGGCCATAAGACAAACCAAATTTGTTAAGAGGATACATCTTTCACCTGGGCCACAGATAACCTTGTCCTGAAGATGAGTGTAGAATCCCAAATTACAAAAATTCCACCGTGAGTGAGCAGCGGCAGAAACAACAAAGGGCGAGATGAGACCTCAAGAACAGCAGATGATCAAAAGATCAGACAAAAACTATAAAATAAATGGGAAAAGAGGAAGGACATCAACATAAAAAAATACAGGCCAGGCATGGTGGCTCATGCCTGTAATCCTAGCACTCTGGGAGGCAGCAGGCTGGATTAAAGCCAGGAGTTCAAGACCAGCCTGGGCAGTAGTGAGACCCCATCTTTACAAAAAATAAGAAAAATTAGCCGGGCGTCGTGGCGCATGCCTGTAGTCCCAGCTACTTGGGAGGCTGAGGCAGGAGGATCACTTGAGCCCAGGAGTTTGAGGTTGCTGTGAGCTATGACACTCTAGCCTGGGCAACACAGCAAGACTCTGTCTCAAAAATAAAATAAGATATATAAAACAATACTGGCTATTGTTTAGGGATACAGACATATGTAGCATAGGCATTAAAATTTTCATGGAAATGAAAAGCAATAAATTCAGGATAGCAGTAACCTACAGAAAGGGAAGCAGAGGAATGGGAATGGAAGAGAGTATCAAGGGAGGCCTAATGGTATTCGAGACTTTTTTAAACTAAACTTTTATTTTGAGATGATCATACGTTTACATGCAGTAATAATACACAGATAAGTTCCATGTATCCTTTACCCAGTTTCCCACAGGGTAACACTTGCAAAGCTATAGTACAATATCACAACTAGAACAGAGACACTGATGCAGTGAAGACACAGAACAATCCATCACCACCTGCCTCACGTTACCTTTTCATCCTCTTCTCTCCAGCCCCCTTCCCATCCTTAACCCTTGGCACCCATCAATCTGTTTTCCACTTCTATAATCCTGTCGTTTCAAGAATGTCAGGTAAAGGCAATCATACAGCATATAACCTTTTAGGACTGGCTCTATTCAATCATCATAATTCCCCGAGACTCCTGTAAGTTGTGTATATCAATAACTGTAGTTCATTCCCTTTTATTGCTGAGTATCTAAGATGTTTTATTTGTTTAAAAAAATCTGAAGCAAATATGGCAAAAATGTCAAAATTAAACAAAGCTAGGAGGTCAGCACATGGGTTTTTGTTGTATTGTTCTTTGTTATTTTCTGGATGGTTAAAATACTTGATAATATTTAAAGTGGCACACATCCCACGTAACCTTGTACTCAGGTTATTTGTGGCTATGCTCATTTTCCTGGCTAGACACTAAGCTCTTGGAGGCCAGATGTGTACCTACTCACATTATATCTTCCTCTGTGCCTCACAATGCCAATAATTAACACATATTTGTGGCCAGCCTGATGGCTCATGCCTGTAATCCCGTCATTTTGGGAGAATGAGGCTGAAAGATTGCTTGAGGCCAGGAGTTTCAGACCAGCCTGAGCAACATAGTGAGACCCCTGTCTCTATGACACACACACACAGAAAAAATTAGCTGGTGTCATGCTCCTGTAGTCCAGCTACTCGGGAGGCTGAGGCAGGCAGATTATGTGAGCCCAGGAATTTGAAACCAGCCTGGGCAACATAGCGAGACCCCTATCTCCACAAAAAATACAAAAATTAGCCAGGTGTGGTAGCACATGCCTATAGTCTTAGGTACTGGGGAAGCTGAGGCAGGAGGATGACTTGAGCCTAGGAGTTTAAGTCTGCAGTGAGATATGATCACACCCCTGTACTCCTAAAATAAACAAACAAAAAAAATTAAAAAATTAAATTTTAAAAATTATAAATAAATAAAAAATATATATTTACTAAATAAATGGTTCTTGTGGGTGGATATATCAGTAGCTGCCGAAGTTTATGTCTTGGGCAATAAGCATTGATCCATGGGTCAGATAAACTGGGTGTTTGGGGAGGGCAGGGTTGTTTAGAAGGAAAAGGGCCCAGAAAAATCCTGGGACAAACCTGTCTGATGCACAGCTCTGTTCCAGTTCCTGATCACTTCTGCAGTGTGCTGATCTGTCCCTGGCCTGAATCACAACATTTACTACCTTGTGCACAGCTTCTCTAGAAAGATCCCCATAGACAGGAAAGCTATTCAGGTTCCACAACTCAGAATTGTTGCTAAGTAAACAAAATCATAAGTAATACTTTACAGAGAACTGCTAAAGACTTAAAATAGCATTACTTTGCACTTAGGTTAATTGCATTCTAGATCTCCAAGCAGGCCTGGCAAAAATTTCTCTGTAGCAGCATTTTGTTATCCCTTAGTTTATAGCCTGTGTAATGAAAAGACATACATTTTTATTCCTTTAAAAATATCATGCCCTGATTGATCATTACACATTATATAGAGGTATAAAAATATCACATGTGCCTCCAAAATATGTACAACTATCACATATCAATTTTTAAAATAGTACGAAAAAATAAACTACTGACTACTAATTTTTTTTTTTTTGAGACAGGGTCTCACTATGTTGCCCAGGCTAGCTCAGGCTGGGTTCAATAGATCCTCCCACTATAGTTGGGATTACAGGCATGCCACCACATTCAGCTTAGTAGTAAATTTTAAAAAGAAAAATATATATATTATATAGCAATAAAAAGGAATGAAGAGTCAGGCGCAGTGGGGCATGCCTCTAATCCTAGCACTTTGGGAGGCTGAGGCAGGCGTATTGCCAGATGTTTGAGACCAAGCAACATAGCTAGATTCTGTCTCTAAAAAATAAAAAAAAAATTAGCCAGGCATGGTAGCTTGTGTCTATAACCTCAGCTGTTTGGGAGGCTGAGGCAGGAGGATCCCTTGAGCCCTTGAGTTTGAGGTTGCAGTGAGCTATGATGACACCACTGCACTCTAGCCCGGGCAACAGAGAGAGACCCTATCTCAAAAAAAAAAAAAAAATAAGGAATGAACCCCCACTCCTTCTTCCTCCTCCTCAGTCTACTCAACATGAAGATGACAAGGATGAAGACCTTTATGATGATCCACTTAATGAACACTAGATATATTTTCTCTTCTTTAATAGATTCTTAGTAATACTTTCTTTTCTCTAGCTTACTTTATTGTAAGAATACAATGTATAACACATATGACATTCCAATATATGCATTAATCTGCTATTTATGTTATCAGTAAAGCTTCCAGTAAACAGTAGGCTATTAGTAGTTAAGTTTTTGGGAAGTCAAAACTTACATGTGGATTTTCGACTGCCCAGGGGGTCAGCGCCCCTAACCCCCACGTTGTTCAAGGGTCATCTGTACTGATATGGGCTACAACATGAATGAATCTTAAAAAACATCATGCTAAGTGGAAAAAGACAGTCACAAAGGACCATATATTTTATGATTCTACTTACATGAAATGTCCAGAATAGGGAAATATATAGAGACAGAAAGTAGGTTAGTTGTTGCCTAGGGGTGAAGGGTAGGGAATTGGGGTGTGGGGCTGACGGGTGCAGGGTTTCTTAGGGGAGTGATGAAAATGTTCTAAATTGATTGTGGTGATGGTGGCATGAGTCTGTGAATATACTAAAAACCATTGATATGTACACTTTAAATAGGCAAGTTATATGATGTGAATTGTATCTCAATAAGGCTACTACAAAAAAAAATATTATATAGTACAAAATTCTGGCAAGGATGTGAAGAAATTGTATCCTCATACACTGCTGGTGGGAATGTAAAATAGTACAAACACTCCGGAAAATCATTTGTCAGTTTCTTTAAAAACGAAACATACTTACCATACAACTCAGTGATTGTACCCCTGGGCATCCAACTGAGAGAAAGAACACTTTGCTCACACAAAAGCCATGAATATTCATAGAAGCTTTATTTGTAACATTCAAAAACTGGCAACAACCAAAATGTCCTTTAATAGATGAATGGTTAAACAAACTGTGGCGCATCCACACCACTGAATAATCAGCAATAAAAAGGAATGAATTCTTGATACACAGTAATAATTTGGATGATCCTCAAGGGAATGATGTGTGGGGGAAAAAAAACAGTCTCAAAGGTTACATACTGTGCGATTCCACTTAATAACACTGAAAATTATAGAGACAGAGAGCAGATCAGTGGCTGCCTGTTAGGGATGTGGATGGAGAGTGGGTGGATGTGATTGTAAAAAGGAACAGCAAAAGAGAGATCTCTGTGGTGACAGAATAGTTCTGTGCCCTTTTTTTTTTTTTTTTGAGATAGGGTCTTGCTCTGTCGCTCAGCTGGAGTGCAGTGGTGGGAACATAGCTCACTGCAGCCTCGAACTCCTGGGCTCAAGCAATCCTCCTGCTCTCAGCCTCCTGAGTAGCTGGAACTATAACTGTGTGCCACCATGCCTGGCTAATTTTTCCTATTTTTCATAGAGATGGGGTCTGGCCATGTTGCCCAGGCTGGTCTTGAACTCCTGGCCACAAGCAATCCTCCCACCTCAGCTTACCAAAGTGCTCAGATTACAGGCATGAGCCACCGCACCCGACAACTTCTGTGTCTTAATGGACATGGTGGTTACACAAATCTACACATGTAATAAAATGGAATAGAACAATCATGTACGTATATTATACCAATGCCTATTTCCTGGTTTTGATATTGTGTGATATTTAAATAAGAGGTAACCACTGGAGGAATCTGGGTGAAGGTTTCACAGGCCCTCTCTGTACTATCCTGGCAACTTCATGTTGATTTATAATTATTTCAAAATAAAAATTTAAAAACAAACAAAATATTATACAGATGCTCCTCAATTTACAATGAAGTTACATCCCAATAAACCCATTGTAAGTCGAAAATTTCATTAAGTAAAAAATGCATTTAATACATCCAACCTACTGAACATCATGGCTTAGCCTAGCTTACCTTAAACATGCTCAGGACACTTATATTAGCACACAGTTGGGTAAAATCATCTAACACAAAGCGTATTTTATAATAATAAAGTGTTGACTCTCCCATGTAATTTGACTATTGTACCAAAAGTGAAAAACAGAATGGTTGTACCAATGCGTATTGGTTTCACAACATCTTACAGTTGAAAAACCATAAGTCAGGGACTGCCTGTATAGCTTAAATTACCCACTATCTTTGCAACACTCTCGGGACAAAGAGGCTTAGAAGCCTGGGCTAACCGGTTAGGTGCCCTTGTTCCATTTCCTTGCCTGATCTGATAAGGAGGCTTGTCCCAGAGAACACACTTGGGAAAATGTGGCTTTCCTTAATGCAAGTCAGGTGCCTGCCCAGCACTGGAAAAAGAATCTGAACAGTCCAGTCCATGTTCAATCCTGAGATCTCCTTGATGCCTTGTGATGGGCAATCAAGAACTAAAATCAGTCTGGCACATAGTTGGTAATAAAAAAATATTGAATATCTCTAGCTAATGTTTCTGCAGTAAGCTCTTGCTTCTGACTCTAGGATAGTTTAACACTGAGTTAATTCTCTTTTGCTTCTGTCTCTTCTGTTCTGTCCACCCTGGCACAAAGGGATTTGGGCACTCACACATTCATTCAACAAGTATTTGGAGCAACATGCCAAGCATTTTGCTGGATTCTGAGGATACAAAGATCAAGACAAAATGGCTCTACAATAAGGATAGATACTGAAAATATCTGGTTATTTGCTCTAAGTTTCACTCCACTAAAAGCAGAAGAACTACCTAAACTAAAACATTATGTATAATTATTATGTATCAATTGAAATAAAACAAAACTTAAAAAACAACACCAAAAAACCTTGTATGGACATCCTGATTATTTCATCCCTTTCAAGACGGAGGAGGTAACAAAGGGAATGATACTCCAAACCTAATTCTGACCAATCAGAAGAGATGAACGAAGAAATGGAACTAAGCAGATCCTTGGGGAAAGTGAAACCATCATCTGAAAGTTCTTTCAGAAGACACAATGTCAGCCGGGTGTAGTGGCTCACGCCTGTAATCCTAGCACTCTGGGAGGCCGAGGCGAGAGGATCACTTGAGGTCAGGGGTTTGAGACCAGCCTGAGCAAGAGCAAGACCTTGTCTCTACTAAAAATAGAAAGAAATTAATTGGCCAACTAAAAATATATATATACAAAAAATTAGCCGGGCATGGTGGCACATGCCTATAGTCCCAGCTACTTGGGAGGCTGAAGCAGAAGGATCGCTTGAGCCCAGGAGTTTGAGGTTGCTGTGAGCTAGGCTGATGCCACGGCACTCTAGCCTGGGCAACAGAGTGAGACTCTGTCTCAAAACAAACAAACAAAAAAGAAGACACAATGTCGGGGCAGGAAAAGGGGCAGGAAAAGTGGAGCATCCATCAGCTGCCTACCTCAGGCTTTGTTGGGAGCCAATTTAAGCACCTAAGGAAAAAAAGGAAGTAAGATCTCTGGTCTCAGACTCTAGAATGGTTCATGAAAGGCTGTCAAAGATGAAGCTCAAGCATCACGAGAGCAAAAGACCCTGCCGAACAATAAAGGAGGGAACGATATGGCCACATAAGGACCCGGCTAATGAGCTGGTTTATAAAGATGCATGCAATAGTCAGAAGGGAGAGTCCTGTGCAAAGGGCTTCCAGAACTCTAAACCCAGGAGGATCTGGAATTAGTAAAATTATAAGTATAAGCTCCAAAGTCGTGTCCCTACCATCACTTCCAAGTATATTTTAAGATTCAGGTTCAGAAAAAGTAAGAGAGAGGCGTGCTATTGGATGGCTTTGATTTCCTCTTCTTATCTCTAAAGATTGATTGTGAGAGGCACTGTGAAGATTAGGAGCCCAGACCCTGGAGCCAGAACAAAACTGATTTCCAATTATGAGTCTGCAATCAACTAGCTGGCTTTCCTAGTATATTTATATAAGGTTTGTTATGAGATTTCATAAAATAATCTATGTGAAATGTTCAACAGAGTGCCTGGTATATGGTAAGCTCTCAACAATGGTAGCTGTTGTTTTTTGTTACTATTATTGTTAAATTAGAAAGGGTAGCATTACCACTGATCAGATGAATGAAGAAGTTGTCTGAGGACGCTTGGCTGATCTAGATGCATCACTTTCAGGCAGATGGCAAGGACAGCCAATCACGATAACAATAATACGTAACAAGAACTATACATCAGAGCCTGCCTGAGAATGCAGCTAACACCACAGAAATAGAACTGGAGAGAGATTGAGAGAGAGATTGAGCCCTGATGATATTACTCAATCCAGGCATGATGGAGACCAATTCCCTTTGGTGTTTTTATTTATTTATTTTTTTACTTGAGCTAATACATTTTCATTCCCCACCCCATTTTGGCCTAAGCCACTCTGAGTTGGGTTTTTGCCACTTGATTAAAACAAATGGTTTGTTAGCCCTTGGAAAGGGAAACAGATCCCTTGGAGTTAATTTAAAAAAACAAACAGGTCCTTCTAGACTATCCTCATTCCCTTACTGAAGGTCAACTAGATCAGTAGATCAAAGGAATGCCGCAGTCTAGCATATCTGGACCAGCAGGTGTAGTCAGTCTCTCATGACATCCTTACAAATAAGGAATAAGATACAGTGGTGGAGGCTGGAGGCAGGGCAGGGGATAGGACAGTAATATGGACCAAAAACTGATAAAACTACTCAATGCAAAGAGTGTCAATCAACATATAAAGGAATGCTCAACATCATTAATCATCAGAGAAATGCAAATTAAAACCACAATGAGATACCACTTTACTCCTGTCAGAATGGCCATTATTAAAAAGTTAAAAAAACAATAGATGCTGGTGTGGATGCAGAGAGAAATGAATGATTGTTGGTGGGACTGCAAATTAGTACAACCTCTATGGAAAACAGTATGGCAATCCCTCAAAGAAATAAATATAGACCCACCATTCGACCCAGCAACCCCAGTACTGGGTATCTATCTACCCAAAGGAAAAGAAATTATTTTTTTTTTCAATACATGAGTGGATTAATAGAAAAGAAGTTATTTTATCAAAAAGACATCTGCACTCAAATGTCTATTGCAGCACAATTCACAATTGCAAAGATGTGGAATCAACCTAAGTGCCCATCAATTCATGAGTGCATTAAGAAAATGTGATACACACACACACACACCATGGAGTACTACTCAGCCATAAAAAGGGATGAAATAATGTCTTTTGTAGCAACGGAGATGGAACTGGAGACCATTATCCTAAGTGAAGTATCTCAGGAATGGAAAAACAAATACCACATGTACTCTCTAATAATTGAAAGCATACGCAGGCACAAAGAGATGTAAAATTCTCTGTAAATCAAGGAGCAGAGGGGTAAAAATTTAGCTGTCAGGTACAATGAACACTATTCTGGTGATGGGCAAACTAAAAGCCCTGACTTAAGCATTATAGAAGTTATCCACGTAGCAAAATCATTTGTGCCCCCATACAAAAATAGGTTAATAAAAAAAAGAGTGTCAATCGGTGTCAACCTCTGTGCCCTGCCCTTTTTATTAAGGATATCCATTCTTTCTTCTGGTGCTTTCCATTTCTAGGACCACCTGGGTCTAAATCTCCACCACCTTTCTCCTGGACTAGCACAACAGCCTCCTGCCTGGATGCATAGCAACAGAGTGGAGTGGCCTTTTAAAAACTCAAAATTGGTCACCTTACTTCTCTGCTCGAAACCCAGACAAGTCTTCCCTGACTTCCATCACCCTTTTAAAGAACCACTCCTTTCCTCCCGATAATTATTTTGTTTATTCTATTTGTTTTATTACTCAGTGATTCATTCAATATCTCATTGTAGTTTTAACGTGCATTTTCCTAATGATTAATGATCTCGTATATTTTTTCAAGTGCTTATTTCCTACCCATGTATTTTCTATGGACAAGATTTTAAAAATTTTATTTAAATTATGAAAGACGCTCTCACTCATTCTAAAACTAGACAAACAATACAGAAACATAAAGAGCTAATAGTCCTCACCACTAACCCCTCAACACACACAGGTAACCAGAGGTGCGTGAGCATAGCCAGGAGTGCTTATTAAGCATGAAAATTCTTGTTCCTCCTCTTGAAGATGCTGATTCAGCAAGTCAGGAGTGTGCATTTTAACAAAACCTCTACGTGATTCTGACACAAACTGTCTGCAGATCATTTATTGAGAAATCTTGCTCTTCCTCTTTGCCAATGAGCAATGAAGGCAGCGGGTACAGAGGATAAAAAACCCAGAAGGGGTGCATGGCCGCCTTCACATAAGGAAGAGCCTTTGCCTGAAATAGCGAACATGTTTCCCCTGTATCGTTCTATGGAGTGCCTAAAGTTTGGAACCTAAAAGTCAAATTAGAAAAAGAAAATCCTAATTTTTTAGAAATTATTGTGAAGCGAAATAGAGACACAGAGCCAGGAAGGGAAGAAACTTGCCAACGTCACTGTGCTTGCAAAGAAAGGCCTTCTGTGGGTTGAGAAATGACTAATTGGAACTGAGGTGGAAACAGGGAAAGAGACAAGACAACACCCTCCCCCCCCCCACAACATACACATTCTCTCTCTCTCCTGGAGAAAAACTCCCCTTTATAAATACATAGAGAGGAATGTAACCCACCAGACAGGTGGTATGTGTCTTAACCGAAATTAAATAGCAGCTATTTGCCCCCAGCCATATTTCCCTGGCTCAATTTGGAAGGCCTAAGAAATTCTTCCAAAAGAGAAAGGACGTAACACAGTGTTTTTAAAAAAGCAGTTCCTTTTGTAGATAAGTGGGCCTGCCCAAGTTCTGTCCTCCCAAGTTTGGATCCATAGATTTAAAGTTCTTAAGACTGTTAATAAACAGGCAATAGACTTTGGGCAATCAAGCTGTACAAATGCCATTTTGCTTCTGTTACAGCACCCAAAAACACACTCCTCCCCTGATTAGTTAAATAAAAAGCCATTTATTTGATCTAGAGCAGAATCAACCAAGGCACTGTTTACCACAGTGATCTGCTGACAGGAGGGGATGTGAGCCAGCTGCCCCAGCAGCTCCTGTCCCTGGCAGACACTCAGCTGAGCCTCCATTGCTGGGCAAGATTGGATGTTGCCCAGGTCCCAGTTTATGTCCTCTTTCCCTCGGGGTCCATTTGAAAGGGTCAAGTGAAGCCCAGTCCAAACAGTCCTCGTTACAGTATCTGGTAATTTCTACTTTCAGCATTTGACCTTGGGTCAAATACTGCATGGAATGGAGTGCTTTGCTGCACCTTTGTTTAGGATACTATCACCAAGGTATGTGCTGCGGTTTGTAAGTCATCCTAGGGTTGACTTTGTATTTTCATGTCTATAATTTTTAAGATTTTTGTTTTATTTTATTTCAGATATTGCCCAATTTCTTCTGGTTCATCATCCTTTCCTAACTGACCCAGCTTTGATTCACTGGGTTTTATGCATCAGCACTTTTTTTTTGAATTGATGCATGAAAAATGTACATAGTTTCAGAGTACATGTGATAATTTAATATATTCATAAAATTTGTAAAGATCAAATCAGTGTACTTGGGATGTCCACCACCTTAAATATTTTTCTTTTCTTCATTCTAGGACCATTCAAATTCTTCTCTTCTAGCTATTTGGAAATAGACAACAGATTATTATAAACTATAGTCATTCTATAGTTTATGTAAACCATATTTTTAATATTTATTTACATATATTACATAATAAACCCTATGGTTTATGTAAACTATGGTCAGCACTTTTATTGAGCATCTACTATGAGCCAGGCACTAGGCATTACATTCATTCTTAAGTCTGACAACAGCCTGGAGGAAGAAGCAATCTTAACTCCATTCTACAAATAAAACCGGGCCTTGAAGAAGTTAAACTGTGTGTCCTGGATCACACAGCTAGCAGGGTCAGCACACTGTCCGGACTCACAGCAGGTACTCCTCCACCAGCTGCCTCCCTTCAAAGGAGCAAAGAAACTGCTCTGAAACGCCCCGACTGAGTGCCAGCCTGCGGTCATTCCTTCCAGCAGGAATTCCTGTGACATCTCAGACTGTGCACAACGGAATGTGTGGACCCCTCTATGCGGAGTGGACACAGCTTTCTAAGGGGTCGGGGACCTCCCGAAGGTTCAGAACCAGTGCCTGGGCTTGCTGTCCACTTGTCCGTTTCCCTCTAAGTTCCTGGCGCTCAGGAGGGGGACGTTCTGGCCTCTAGTCCCAGCTTTGGTGTTACTTTTCTGAGGACCCCTGGCTAAGACACCGCACCTTATGGAGTGCAGATTTCTATTCTCTTTTCCCCGTCCTTGACTATTTATTATATTTTGCTTGGCAAGGATTCTTTACAATTGTTGGTATTTTTCCGTCATTTTAGCGTATGGATTCTTATTAAAAGCTGCCTCAAATCCTGCATGGAAGCATGCCGACATAAACAGACACAAAGAATAGTAATTTTTTCCTAGCCCAGCTTACCTCCCTGGGTCTGTTTCCCACCTGTAAATCGATTTGGTTGGGTCACAGGGATCAGGTGGCCTACATTCCCATGAGGCTCAAAACACAAAGCTAGGGGACCCGGAGCTCGCGCATCCTGCCCTTCGCTCCCCACCTGCCCTTTCTGATCTGCCCAGCAGCTGTTTCCTGCAGCCCTCCCCGGCCCCATGGCCCGGCGGACTCACCGCGCGCCAGGTGCCTGCCGGCGCTCACGCACGCAGCTCGGCCGCCCGGCCGCGGCGCAGCTGGACGACAGGGGCGCGGCGCCGGCTTCCCACGCCGGGCGGCTGTGCCAGCCGAGGGCGCGGGCGGGCGCGGCTCTGCCCAGGCCGCTGCGTGCGTGCGCGCGCCGCGAGGGGGTGGCGGGTCTCCAGCCTTTGTTAATTGTCCTTCTGGAGCCAGGTTGTTTTCCGCTCGCTGCTCCCGGAGCCAGCCCGGCCGGGGAGCGGCGCCCTGGCAGGCGGCCAGCACCGAGCACTGCGGGCGGGGTTTAGCGCCCCGCCCTGGGATCCTCCCACCTGCGGACGCTAGTTAAGCCGCCTTCTCGTGGCACCCCGAAAACGGGGGCCAGCACTGAGGCCTCCCGGTGGGAATGCTGACCCGGTATCACGGGGTATCTGTGCTCCTGTTCCAGTCCCCTACCTTTGGGCATGGGCCTTGATTTAATTCTGAGTTCTCGCCCAGGCTCCCAGGGGCTCCCCGCACAACCTGAGCAAGTTGGGCACTATCCTCTTCTGAGGCATGACGGTGTTGTCCATTCTCCCACGCGGTGTGAGGGACACGCTGTTCTGGCACTGAGGATTCAGCAGTTAACTCGACAAAGTCCCCGCCCTCTCGGCCCCTGTCCTGGACATTGAACCCAAAAATGAAAGCGATAATTGCTATGAAACGTATGGAAAGTTTCATATCAGGGCAACCGAACCTTGTTTGTGAGGTCAGGAATGAACTAGATGAACTTTTATCATCCTGCCAGTTCTAACTTTTATTCTTATTCTCATTATTAGATATTGTTATTATTTATGATTACTACTGGTAGTAGTAGTGTTGCTTACTAAGTGCCAGGTACTAACTCAACATTTTACTTATATTGTGTCCTTTATCTCATCCACAACTTCTCTAAGAAGTGGCTGTGATTATTATTTTATTCATTTTAGAGGGAGAAACTAAGCTTCCAGAGATGAAAGGACTTGCCCATGGTCACACAGCTGCTGAGTGGCAGGGCCAGTATTCAAATTCAGACTGTGAAGCCTCAGGGTGTTAACCACTACTCTGCACCCATAAACTATATAAAGACCAGAATAGTGTTGTATCTTGAATGTGACAGATGAGGAAAATTGAAGGAGAGAGGGGTGATTTAGCCCGTAGAAGAGAAAAGCAAGGGAGGTTGAGAGCTTTTCTAAAAGAGTAGTCCTGTAGATGAGACTTAACCTGTCACCAGGATGTGGAAAGCTACAAGGAACCATTTTACAATTCAATATGTAAGTGTTCCGAGGTGAGCAGGTCTATGCAGACCTACCCTGAAGGGCCAAGGAAGCTGAAAGGCCAAAGAAAGAGGCTGACAAATCTAGTTTCTCAGAAAGAAACATTTAATAGGGACTTAGGAACAGAAGCCATGTCTCCGGCAAAAGTGAGACCGGGCAAGATGGTGGATCCCCATGCCATTACCCCCGATACCCAGACCTTGTAGACCATAGGCTAGAAATGTATAGGACAATTGAAGTCAACCCCTCAGGGAAAGGCAGGAATGCTATGTGCATCTGCCTAAGGGCAGGATGTAGGGTAACAGTAAAGTCAAAATCTAGAGGCATTCCCAGAACTGGGGTTAGTCAGAAGTCAACATGGCAGATTGACATCAAAGATAGAGTTGTTTTAGGCTCCACAATAAGGAAGAACTCTTCTAACAATTAGAGTATTTCAAAAATGACATCAGTTGCCTGGAGAAAGTGAGCATCCTGTCACTAAAAGTAAGCATTGAAGCAGAGAGGCTTACTGGGGGTGTTTCAGGAAGAGCCAGGTAAAAGTTAAAGACTGATTGCAGTGATCTCTGAGGTTCCTTCCAATTCTGGTATTTTATCTACTCGAACCCATTAATAGAGACATTGAGTCATAGAGTGGTTAAGTGGCTTGTCCAGAGTCACCTGGGAAGCGAAGAGCAGGCGTCAAAACTAAGTCTAGACAGACTTCCTAATTGTTTGAGGGTGAGGGTCTTGTGAGTGCTCACGCTCCTGTAAAGTGTGTGTGTGCCTGTGCAGTTCGCTTGGGTGTGTGAAATCAGCTGCCTCACATGTTTTACTTTGCACTTCTTTTTTTTTTTTTTGAGACAGAATCTCACTCTGCTGCCTGGGCTAGAGTGAGTGCCGTGGCGTCAGCCTAGCTCACAGCAACCTCAAACTCCTGGGCTCAAGTGATCCTTCTGCCTCAGTCCCGAGTAGCTGGGACTACAGGCATGCACCACCATGCCCGGCTAATTTTTTCTATATATTTTTAGTTGGCCAATCAATTTCTTTCTATGTTTAGTAGAGATAGGGACTCGCTCTTGCTCAGGCTGGTTTCGAACTCCTGACCTTGAGTGATCCTCCCACCTCGGCATCCCAGAGTGCTAGGATTACAGGCGTGAGCCACTGCGCCCGGCCACTTCGCACTTCTAATGTGTGCCCTTCCTCCTTGCTTATGTTGGTTATTCTGTGTTTCAGATACAAGTGTCGATTGCTGGACAATTGCTGCATTTCGTGTATTTATTTGGTAATTTAAGGAGACAGAAATAAGCTGCATAATATTGTCATTTGAAACGGATGTTTCTTTGATTCTATTCTAGAACTTTGGGTTATTTTGAGTGAAATTTCAAATGCACTGGCACTAATTCCTCCATCTCTCATCCTGGTCACAAATATTTTGATGAGCAGCAATCTACTTGTCAACTTCAGAAGAGACATTCTCTTCTCAATGCTCTAGAGAGCTATTTGTTTGTTTTTGACTGAAAGCCTCTAACAAAGGAATCCAGTTGCCATTTGGGATTGATTTCTAGAATATTTACAAAAAAACAGACATCACCTTGCCTAGTGACACTAACCCAAAGATAAAAAGAGTTCACTTTCACTTTTACCTTCAGCAGAGTGATCAATTTTTAAATTTTATCTATTTTTTGAAAAGAAAATACATTTGCCTTGTTCAAAATTCAAAAGTATGTCAGGGTTATGACTTACTAATCTTTGGATTCTGCCCAGTGCCTGGTGCAATGCCTTGTATATAGTAGGTGCTGAATAAGTGTTTGTTGAATGGGTGGATGAGTGAGTGTGAATTAAGAAATTGTGGGAGGCAGAGAAAAGGTGGATTAGGGTGGGGCAGCAGTCATTTGAGAGTCCAGAGAGCAACTGCTCATTTCCCTGCTATTTCTTCTTTTGCCTGGCTGTTGCCCGGGCTAGACTGCTGTGGCGTCAGCCAAGCTCACAGCAACCTCAAACTCCTGGGCTCAAGCAATCCTACTGCCTCAGCCTCCCGGGTAGCTGGGACTACAGGCATGTGCCACCATGCTCGGCTAATGGTGCACAGGCCTTGAAGGGAGCCCAGACAGAACTCCCAGACCAGTTGCAAATTTGATCATGACTTTATTCAGAGATTTTTACTAAAAGCAGCCGCATGAGATCCTTTCAGATTGAGCATTACCTAAAGACTCTGTACTAGACAGAGTCCTTGGTTGCAAGCAAAAAAAAAAAAAAAAAAAAAAATGATTCTAGTTAACTGAAGCAGAAAAATAATTTATTGAAAGGGTGTTGGGAGGCTGGGTGTGGTGGCTCATGTCTGTAATCCCAGTACTTTGGGAGGCTCAGGCAGGAAGATTGCTTGAGGCCAAGAGTTCAAGACCAGCCTAGGCAACATAGGGAGACCTTGTCTTCACACAAAATGGAAAAATTAGCTGGGTGTGGTGGCACACCTGTAGTCCCAACTACTTACCAGGCTGAGGCAGGAGGACTGTTTGAGCCCAAGAGTTTGAGGTTGCAGTGAGCTATGATGATGCCACTGCACTCTAGCCTGGCAACAAGCTAGACCCTGTTAAGGAAGGGAAGAAGGGAGGAAGGGAGTATGGGGGAGCTCAAATAGTTGATAGAAAGGCTAGAAAACCAGGCTAGGAATATAGGCAGGCACCATGGAAGGCCAGGTGGCCAGATCCACAGAGGAAACCACACCACAGGAAGGATGCTTCTCCTGGACACTGGCAATACCACTAGCCCTGCCACTCAGGCTATGACCCTGGGGACTGGATGCCATAGTTGACCCAGCTGTCATCACCTCCACCAGATACAGAATGCCACCACCACTGAAATTCACTGAAATTTACTGAATAAATTTTACACATTGCCTGATTCTCTTCACTTCTGTCTCCAGAATCGTAATCCAAGAGTGACTGGCTGATCGAGTATCCCAGGGTCCTAAGCAGTCAGCAATCAGGGAATGCTAGTACCCCGGCCTTTCTTTGGCTTCCTTCAATGAGATCCAGGACTCTACTTCACACAATGGCCTGTTTCCCAAGTGCAAAAGGACAATTTGGAGGCTGAGAAACCAGGAAAATGACAAACGTCCACTATGCAGTCACCCTCTAATAATTTGTAGGCCCAAAACTGAAAGAATTAAAGAATAGAATCTGTATAAAGTGCTTAAGACAGCAACTGAGCTGAACTCTTAAAACCTGAAGAGTTGTTACATTGTTACTCAACATTTTAAAGCGTCAGCTATGCCTTTCCCTTTCTTTCTCATTGGAATCATTTGCAATTGCAGAGTTAAGCAAAGGAAGTTTGAGAACAAAGAGGTAAGTTGTGTCAAATGCGTACTTAGCATCACAAGAGGGGCTGTGCCACGAGTAGACTAAATCCAATTTATTTTCCTGATAAATTAAAAAAAAACTGCCTACCTATTTTAGAGTCTCAGTTTTGGCATCATATCTGTTTTTTTCATTCAACTTTGTGAAATCCACCACTCTTTCTACAGTAATAATAAAAATAGGTGCTACTTACTGAGTGCCTAATACACGGCAGTAATGTTTTATAGATTATTTATAATCCTGGCAATAATTCTATATGATAGATATTATTTACATTTTACAGATGAAGAAACTGAGGTTCAGAGAGATTAAGTAACTTGTCCAAGGTTACATGGCTCACAGGTAACTGGGGTTTGGAGCCAAGTCTACTGCTATACCATACTGTCTCTTGTGTGGTTGCTTTCTCCAAAGATTCCCATCACCAGTTTTTAAAAAAAAGTATTCAATAGGCCGGGTGTGGTGGCTCACGCCTGTAATCCTAGCACTCTGGGAGGCCAACGCGGGCGGATAGCTCGAAATCAAGAGTTTGAAACCAGCCTGAGCAAGAGTGAGACCCTGTCTCTACTAAAAATAGAAAGAAATTAATTGGCCAGCTAAAAAAAAAATATATATAGAAAAAATTAGCCGGGCGAGCTGTCTGTGATGTATTGGTTCCACGATGGAACTCATATTCGAAAATAACACGAATTTTTTCCTTATCCATGATTTCATAAAAATAGCTCTAAAAAAATTCTGAAAGATAAATCACAAGCCAAAACATGTGTTTGAAAGACTGGAGATGTCTAATACCTTCACAATAAACATAAAACAAGAAGTGTCAAAGTGAAATGTCAGAGATAGCAACGATCAAACTTATCACTTAAGGAAATCAGACATTCATGCTTAATAACCCAAATCAATATTAACTGTTTATAACCCATTGAGTAAAATAATAATCCACAAGTTCATCTTGATATAAATAACTGGCTGAATATAGAAGAAATGGAGAATGGAAAGTTCTTCCTTACAGTAAAATGACAACTAATAAATATATTAAAGAAGGAACGGTATATTTAGAAAAACCTCAATGCCTGTCACAGTGAAGGTTTAGGGTATAACAGGGTATTTACATAACCTCAAAACATATTGCCACACATTACTTATTAATTACAAAGGGAAACGGTAACCTTGCAGTGGAGCAATTTTGCGGACACCATGTTCGCCAAAATATGAAAGCTAGTATCACCGATATCGAGAGACAGTGGCCCAATGTGATTGCTGATACGACGCAAAGGAAAGGACACGATGTTACTTCGGAGGTATTCCTGCCAAAAAGCGTAACCTGAATCTAATCCTGTGCAAACAAAACAAATGCAAATTAAAGAACATTTTACAGAATAACTGGCTTGTAGTCTCCAAAAATGTCAAGGTGAAGAAACATAAAGTCTGAAGATTCCAGATGGAAGAAAATTAAGAAGACAAGAAATAATGTGATGTTTGATCCTGCATGGCATCCTGGACTGGAAAAATGGATGTCATTACTGGGACATTTGAAATTCGAATATGAACTATGGATTAGATAACATTATTATTCAATGTTGGATTTCTTGATTTTGATAAACTACTATAGTTATAAAGAGAATGTCCTTGTTATTAGGAAATATACACTGAAGTATTTAATGTACAATGACATGATTATATATATAATTAGAACATACACACACACATATACATATAAAATTAGAAGTGGAAAGTAAATGACACGCAGTTTTCAGTGAGACAGTGGTCCCATTGGATTGATAGTGAAACCTATAAGAATCGACTAGTAAGCAAACTGGAACTTGTCACACACTGGAAGGACACTGAACTTTAAAGTTTATGTCCTGGCTCCTCTATTTAACTATCTTTGTGACTTTGGACAAGTTAACTAGTCTATCTGAGACTCAGTTTCTTCGTTTGTGTGAAGTGGGCATAAAAATCTTTGTGTTTCACAGACTGATGGACAAAAAATGAAATAATATATGAGAAAAAATCATAAACTTTAGAAGGCTGCAAAATGGGGTAACAATAATACCCACCGCATAGGGTTTTGTGTTTGTGAAAGTTCAATGAGTTTATGCTAATTCTGAAACCATAGACAAAATAGTGTTTCTTACACTGTGAAAGCTGAGACCAGATCTTGAAATCAGATGTTCTCACCAAGCTGTGACCTCCATGAAAGGGCCTATTTGATCAGTAGTATAGTCTCTAGATCTAGACTGTACACCTCATGAAGGCAAGGGCTAGCTCTCTCTTTTGTTCTTCATCACAGCCCCAGAACTTAGTACAGTGATAAGTCAAAGTGGTCCTCAATAAATAAGCCCAGTGCTAATAGCCCCAGAGACATGCTAAATAGCTACCCTTCCTGGAGGCACCCTAAAAGGTTAGGAATATTTCAATTTCTCTTAATAGTTTTTGCCATTTTGATTATGCCAATCATAAATATATGTATTATAGGGGATAGAGCACTGATCTGGGAATCCGGAAAACTGGCTCTGCCATGACTTTGACTTTGTCCTCTACAGTCTATGCCTGTCATTCATTAAGTCACAAAATATTTACTGGATACTTACCACTCAGTGTGCTAGTGCCAGGGATAGCATGCAGATACAACTATAACAGGACTTGGTTCTCTGCTTTCATAGCTCATGGTCTACTGGGAGAGAGAAACCAGATCACAGTGATTGCAATACAGTGTGATGGCACTGTACTAGAAGGAAAAACAGGGAGCTTTGGGAGGACATACAAGGCCCCTTTTCCTTCTGCATACATGATTGGATTGTGCTCTGATTTGGTCCTTTTCGTTTACCTTGTTCTGAAAGCACCATGGGTCTACTCAATCTCCTGACACTTGCCTAGCTCCTCAAATATTCTTTTAACCTCT
Source organism: Lepilemur ruficaudatus (assembly GCA_963574885.1). Classification (NCBI taxonomy): domain Eukaryota; kingdom Metazoa; phylum Chordata; class Mammalia; order Primates; family Lepilemuridae; genus Lepilemur; species Lepilemur ruficaudatus. The sequence continues at coordinate 61,817 of CAUYRT010041972.1, forward strand.
TTGACTGCAGCTCCTTCCTGGTTATTTAACATTTGACTCTTCAGATCCAGCTAGGTAATTTTCCCGGCCGCGCATGCTCAGCCAAGGAAGGTTGGCTAGAGTAACAAAGAGTGAGCATATCCACAAGATGGCAGCATCGTATAATCATTGTAAACAATGATGGGCCATGCGTTCTTTTTTTGTCAGGGTTTTTTGTTTTGTTTTGTTTTTTAGAGACAGGGTCTCACTCTGTCACCCAGGCTGGAGTGCAGTGGCACAATCATAACTCACTGTAACCTCAAACTTCTGGGCTCAAGCAATCCTGCTGCCTGTTGAAATAAATGAGCAGTTTCTTGTCCGTGGTGTTTTACAGTCCTGAGATGCACGGACTGGATAAATGAGAAAGCAGGTTCTTTGTAGTCAGAAAACTCTGAGTTCAAGTACAAAATGCATCCCTAACTCATTTAGCACACTTTGGCAAGTTAAGTTTCTGGGCCTAAGTCGCTCTATTTAAAATTTAGAACAATGAAATTACTTTCCCAATGAAATATTTTTTATGACATAAGAATAATATTGTATGAAGTGCTGTAAAAATATTGAAAGTAATTATCATGTGTGCATGGGAAAATCAATCAGGATAGCAATGCCACATGAAAACTCAGTATCTTCACATTGATCAGAAGAAAGGTTCTGAGACTTTTACAACAACCTAGAAATTTTGATTTTTGTTTCCTGTGACATATCCGAAAGTCTATGGTGATGACCTTGTCAAAAGGAATCCTCTACATAAAGAAATCACTTGTGGTAGTGTCATAGTTATTACATGTTCCTTATTTTCAGGACAATAAACGTGAAGTTTCTCTTTCAGACGACAGCTTGTCTCCCCGTCCACCAGAAAGGTTAGAGAAAGTCTCCTTTGGCTTGAATTATCTAATAACAACAACAGCAGAGTATATTTCTATGAGGTGTATGGCCTAAACAAAGTGCTTTCACATACCCTATACCAACTAGGGCAGACGCTATGGCAATCAACGATACAGTGAGGAACAAAAAAATACAGGCTAAGAAGGAAAACAGAATTTGAAATTCTAATCAAAAAATAAAATATCAAAACATGGGTTCCATATACGTTAGTGGGGGCTAGAAGATAAGCAGATAGGGTCTTAAATATCATTTGTCTGGCCCGGAAAACACAATAAGAAGCAGTTTTAGGAGTTCAGATCAGGTTCAGAGTCCAGTGGGAAGTGAGGAGGATCTAGAAAGACTGGCAGGTAGCTAAAATTGACATAGGTAAGTTGGCTTTCAAATTTGACACAGGAGAGGCAGAAAAAGTCAACACTGAGGAGACAGGAGTGAGCAGCATTGTCTAGGAAAAACTGAAGCTGGGGACAGGAGGATAGAGGCAAATGAGTGAGATCAGGTAGCCAGGATCAAGGGACCAGATAAAGAGCCAGGAATGTCCGGGTTTGAGATTCAGACATAAAGGAGATGGGAGTTGGCACTCAAAAGTGTGGAAATTCTGGCACAGCTGGAAGTTAGACCTTGATGGAGCACTAAGTTACAGAACTTAGACTGTAGAGATCGACTGAGCTACCGATGGGCTGGGTAAACAAGCCGAGGGGGTAAGTCAAATGTAGGCCTTCGTAGGTCATAACAGCTAATTTGCTCCCAATCCAGACCTAGAACAGGCAGCAGGGCTCTGGACAGGACACGCTCCCTGTGAAGGTGAACAGGCATCCATTATAGAACAGTGGTATGGACCATTGGGAGTCCTTCCCGCAAACCGGTGTTCTTGGGTAAGTTGCCACCCCTCTCCAGAGCTTCAGCTTCCTCCCACATAAGATGGATATAACAATAGATGCTTTACTTACCTCTTATAATGGTCAGGAAGAGCACCAATTAGTGCATCCCAAAATACTCTGTGAGCTATAAAGGGCTATATTAGTATAATTTGACTTTTTATGCTTTGTGGTTTAGGGCCCTATGATCCAAAGCTTGTTTTTTGGTCAGTCGGGCCCCTGACTGTTCACTGCAGAAAGTCTTTCTGCAGCGGTGTTGGGCTTAGCCAGGATCAAGTGGAGCAGTTATTCCAGTTTCTATGATAAGTATCAGTGCTTCCCTGCATTAGCATGGGAAGTTGAGAGTTAACAGGATGTGTTCTTAGGACCAGCTCTCCTCGGGAATGGCAACTCAAGCATCTTCTAGATTTAGTCTCACAAAGAAGAGTAGATTACTATAGTGAGCAATAATGAGTCACAGGGAGCAGTTTCATGCCCTTGCTAATGAACAATGCAGAGGAAGAGAACAGGGGCTGAGAAAAGAAATGGACCTAGAAATTGCAGAAACTCAAAAATAACTAATAAAATTCTTCCAAACAAAAACAGTTAACACAAATATGGCAAAATGCCATGCTGATAGCACATTTCCAGGAATTAATGGTTTGTGTGATTAAAATAGAACATTTAAAATATAATTTCATTATTTAAATCTTGCCTAGTCAGACTGATTAGAATAAGATAATGGGAGTGGGGTAGGGGACACAGGCTAAATGCAGCATTTCCTATTTTATTGTGCCTTTCAAGTCCTGGCCTTGTTAATAAGGTTTTCAATGAGTAGATGGAACATCAATGATTTGAATTGCCTCCCTGTCAGGACATATCTCTGGCACTGTGGAATGTTCACTGCAAACAAATGTGTTAAAGCCTTAGGCACTATTTCAGAGTAACTCGGAGGGAGTGGGGAGACTAGTGAATTGCACTCCGTGCCAAGAGTAAGACTGTGATGAAGAGTAAAAGTCACTTCATGCTTTCCCCCTATGAAGATCTAAGCAAGGATTTTTTTTTTAATATTTATTTATTTATGTTGAAACAGAGTCTCGCGCTGTTGCCTGGGCTAGAGTGCCATGGCGTCAGCCCAGCTCACAGCAACCTTAAATTCCTGGCCTCAAGCAATCCTTCTGCCTCAGCCTCCTGAGTAGCTGGGACTACAGGCATGCGCCACCACGCCTGGCTAATTTTTTCTATATATTTTTAGTTGGCCAATTCATTTCTTTCTATTTTTAGTAGAGACAGGGTCTCTCTCTTGCTCAGGCTGGTCTCGAACTCCTGAGTTCAAATGATCCACCCACCTTAACTCCTGAGTTCAAATGATCCACCCACCTTGGCCTCGCAGAGTGCTAGGATTACAGGTGTGAGCCACCTGGCCCCCAGCCTAAGCAAGGATATTTTAGACTAAAAGGCCCTACAGAAATCATTTAAGTGATGTCCCTCCCCTACCCCCAGGGAAAGCATACCGAAAACTAAGCTATAATTATTGCCTTTCTTAAATATTTTAAAAAGGAAGCTACTTCCCAAGCCCCTCTAATTTGGAAGTCTCTTCTAATTTCTATCTATTGCTATATTTCACTGCTAGAGAATCTGATTTTTCTGGCCAGGTGCGGTGGCTCACACCTCTAATCCTAGCACTCTGGGAGGCCGAGGCGGAAGGATCTCTTGAGCTCAGGAGTTCAAGACCAGCCTGAGCAAGAGTGAGATCCCCATCTCTATTAAAAAATAGAAAGAAATTTGGCTGGGCAACTAAAGCCCAGGAAAATATTTAAGGTCAAGTCACAACTAAATTTAGATTTCCTGACTATAGTTGGGATACATTTCCTTATACTGTTTAACTTACCTTTTAAATACCCAACTAAAGGGATAAGCTGGTTTCTCGTCTCCCACCCAAATTAGTTTTTAAGAATAAAATAAATTTTCACTACTTTAGTATTGTTTCCACGGGTTCTTGCTTAAAGTTTGGAAAACTTCCCTATCCTACATATTCTAAACGTAGATGGCAATGTTTTCCTCACATAGGCCAAAAGGGTACTTTCTCACTTAATAAAGTACATTGCACTGAAATGCCTAACTTAAGCATTTAACAGATTTCTGTGGTAAGGTCTGGGTTGATCTCATTTTGGAACAATGACAAATTGAATTCTTTTCCATCTCTAAGACATTGCATATTTATTTCTGTGACAATACACATTTATTTCTGTGACTTTATGCAAAATATGGGAGACTTAAACACATATGAGATTACTCTTTTTTTCCTACATGGTTAACTGTTTTCTTGATTCTGTGGCCCTTTGACTTCCATTCTCTTTTCCAGGAAACTCATTTTCCCCCTCCTTCAACTAAATCTAAGTATCTGTTGATCTCAATTGCTTCACTAATGGGCAAAAAAATGTATTTTGTTAGCTGTGTCATAAAAGGGACATTTTTAATAGCATGAGCACATTCTTGTAAACCACAGACTTGCACAATTCTTGAGACATAGAAATTGGGGTGAGGGAGAGAATAGGGGAATTGCAAAATTGAATTTATTACATTTTATAGCAGTAGGCTGGTCAGAAAAGAAAATTTAACAAGCTCTTTTGGAGATAGAATGAAAGGATTAGGATTTAAGTCTGTAAAGACAGATTTAAGTGAGAAGATTGGATAGCTCATAAGTATGGGTTTAATCACTATAAACTGTACCAAAATAGAAGTGGAAGTTTTCGTTTATGATATGGGGAGTTTTAAGATCAGTAACATTTCTAGGCCAGGCGTGGTGGCTCACGCCTGTAATCCTAGCACTCTGGGAGGCCGAGGCGGCAGGATCATCGCTCAAGGTCAGGAGTTCGAAACCAGCCTGAGCAATAGCGAGACCCCATCTCTACTAAAAATAGAAAGAAATTAATTAGCCAATTAAAAATATATAGAAAAAATTAGCCAGGCATGGTGGCACAAGCCTGTAGTCTCAGCTACTCGGGAGGCTGATGCAGGGGGATCGCCTTAGCCCAGGAGTTTGAGGTTGCTGTGAGCTAGGCTGATGCCATGGCACTCTAGCCGGGAAAACAGAGTGAGACTCTGTCACACACATACACAAAAAATTAAGTATATGTATATACACATATACTGATATACATATAGACACATGTCTACATATGCACAGAAGAACTGGACATTTATGTAGCAAAATATTAACATTTGATGATTATCTCTTAGAGATTTTTGTCTCCTTTTTTTCTGATTTTTCTAATTTTTTTCAAATAAACATTTGTCACTTTTATAAGGAAAAGAACAGTAAACATTTTATATGTATATATCATTTTTAAAAGATCATTGGGTAGTAAACAAGGAATTTATCAATCTTTAGAATCTCTAAGCCATATGAGTCAAAAGAAGAAATAAGTTCAAAGAATGAAATAAACATATGGTTAATGACTCCATAAAAAGTAAGAAATGTTTGCAGAAGGTCTCAAATATGTTTGAAGTTGCTATCATAGATGCAGCTATCCACTTTCACAAAACCCCATGAACAATGCAGAGGGGGAGAACACAGACTGAGAAAAGAAAGGGACCGAGAAATTGTCATTGTCAAAGGCTAGAAAACAGGCTGAATGGATTATTACTCTGACCCAACTGTACATTTCTAATGTCTTCATGTTTTCACTCCATTAACTCACTTATCTAATACTGGTTATGCACAAGATTGTTGTGACAGTTAAACACCGCCTGAGACACTGCTTAACATTTTCTAAGGCATTACATTTTCCTACTTATTTGTATCAAACAACTGTAGATATGAGCAGGCTACCCTTGTGTTTTTAGCATCCATTTATACTTCTTGTGCTTGTCTTTATCGTTTTATTCAAATCACACTCTGGCTACCAGTAACCTTTCCTTGAGTAAATTCTGTGGCCTTAAAAAAAAAAAAAAAAAAGAAAACACTTTTTCAATTCATCTTGAACTCTTTATGAACACAGAAGTAATTATGGGACATGACTGTCCCATTGTCCCAATTTGTGTTTTATGGTTTCCTTTCTTTCTCTCTCTCCTTTTTTTTTTTTTTTAAGAGATGCTCTTCAAAAAAAAAAGAGCTTGCTCTGTTGCCCAGGCTAAAGTGCAGGGGTGCAATCATAGCTCACTGCAGCCTCGAATTCTTGGGCTTCCTTTTCCTCTTTCTTTTGGTTAGGTAACTGGGGTTCTAGTCCTGTGTTTGCCACTAAGATCCGTATAATCTTAGGCAAGCCACTTTGTCTTACTGGGGCACAAATAATAGGCATGAAAGCACTCTGCAAATTGCAAAGCATTAAAAAAATTATTATTGAACCCCGATGATCTATTTCCCTCAAGGTCTAAAATTTTTATTTTATACTTCTGATATAGTTTTAGTGAATTCACCTGGTCTAGGAGCCAGGAACTGCTATTTGGTACATTGAAAATACTCCTTCCATTACACCAAAGCTATTGCTGATTCAGTAAGTACAGAATGATCTGTAATTCTAAAACAGCAGCACCAAAAATGGATTATTCTTCAATCGCTTAGCCTGTAAGTTACTGCAAATGATATTTGACTTTATGGAGAAGCCTGAGTCATAGCCAACATCTAAAATTTTCATTTTCTACATTAAAAAATTGCTCTTCTTAAATTTAATAAACCTAAATCTTAAGATGGATCCAACTGACATCACATTTGAAAAGGCTATAGCCATTCATATAGCATTTTAGTACACTTTGCTGGACATTGTCAATGCTAGAATAGTGACTACACAGGCAGGAAACAAATAAGGACTCACACCAAATATATACATAAAATCACAGCATTTCAGAGTTGGAGGGTTTCTAAAAGTCATTTAGACAAGTGAGTCCCAGAGTGTGAGATTTCATGGATTTATGAAAGTTCTAAAATAAAGGGGGTGAGGTGGTCAGACATAGAAGTGTCAACTTTTTATTTTGCCAAATACTGATACCACACTAAAAAACAAAATAACCATCTACCATCAGCAACACTTTATAAAAGGGCATTTTAATAATACATGTCGGAAGTTAAAATCTCATAATAAAATACAATGTGAAATCAAATATATAAATGAAAAATGCATTATATTGCTCTTATTTCCTTTCTTTTCTTTTCTTTTTTTTTTGAGACAGAGTCTTACTGGGTCGCCTGGGCTAGAGTGCCGTGGCATCAGCCTAGCTCACAGCAACTTCAAACTCTTGGGTTCAAGAGATCCTCCTGCCTCAGCCTCCTGATTAGCTGGGACTACAGGCTCATGCCACCACACCCAGTTAATTTTTTCTATTTTTAGTAGAGATGGAGTCTCTAAATCCTGAACTCTGAGCTCAAGCGATCCTCCCACCTCAGCCTCCTAGAGTGCCAAGATTACAGGCATGAGCCACCATGCCCGGCCTTATTTTTTAAAATTCTTTATGGAAAACTATGTTAGAGACTTGCACCAATCCCTACACAGACTTTTGGGAATCACTAATTTAGTTCACTACATGTCCACCCCTACCCACCCACCCCCAATTAAGCTTTTGTATCACTACACGCAAAAATCCCTTTAAAGGTACACCCCACCCACTTATGGGGAACTCCTCAAGATGAAGAATCCATTAAATTTAGGGTGACTGTGATAGAAAACCAGCAGAATAGTAGCAATGCCTGGAAAACTCAAGATGCTTAAACTCGGCTTTAAAAAAAATTATAGACCAGAATCTAGCAGCAGAGGCTTTTAGGTTGACCAAAACATGCCTTAGAGTCATCAAAGGAGAACGATGTCCAATAGTGCTGATCTGGGAGTTAGGCTCCCTGGATTCTGCTTGTGCCTCAAAAAACTTTGTGCTAAACCTTACAGAAAGTGTCTTTCCCTGTGTTTAGTCAAGGTATCTTATAGGATGAACCCTATTATAAATTGCTTTATCAACTTTCAAAGTTACAGTTAAACCTCTTCACAGTTTTTCTTTTTCTTTCTTTCTTTTTTTTTTTTTTTGAGACAGAGTCTCACTCTTGCCCAGGCTAGAGTGAGTGCCGTGGCATCAGCCTAGCTCACAGCAACCTCAAACTCCTGGGTTCAGGCGATCCTCCTGCCTCAGCCTCCCGAGTAGCTGGGACTACAGGCATGCGCCACCATGCCCAGCTAATATTTTCTATATATTTTTAGTTGGCCAATTAATTTCTTTCTATTTTTAGTAGAGACCGGTCTCACTCTTGCTCTGGCTGGTTTCGAACTC
>CAUYRT010041974.1:0-27500 GCA_963574885.1 Lepilemur ruficaudatus
TGGACAGTATCCTTTTCAGGACAGTATCTTCAAAGAGACTATGGGGGTCTGTGGTACATCTGAACCAGAACCAAACACCCCATGTCATGGCTACAGATACAACAGTAAATAAATTGAAAGAAAGAACCTCAAGATATTGATGGATTTTATGTCTGGTCCTGAGTGCCAATCTGCTTGTGTCAGTTATTCTTTTCCCAAGTCCTCAAGATTGGTAAATACGAGACCATCTGGGGAAGGTTATACAAAAGTAAATGTCTGTTGGCCACTATAATGTTATTTAAAAGTATGACTGTCCTTGACATTTCTCAGGCTATTGATGATGTCTTCTATGTCATAGTCTGTGCTTTGGCATCTCTTTGAAATTAGAGGCTTTGGATCTGAAGAGTATATCTAATCCAACTGTCCCTTTTTACAGATGAAGAGATAAAGACTTGGAGAGATGTGACAATTTGGACCAAGTGGCATAAATAGCCAGTACTAGCAGAGCCTGCAACAGAGCTCCTGGCAACCGGTGTCTAGGTCAGTCCTCAAAACATGCTGCTGCCACACTCTCTACTGTTCACCTTCTTACTTCAAAGTTACTATTGTTATTATTAGACAAGGGGCTTAAGAAATAGTTATCTAAAGTGCAATGTATGTGCACACACGGATGGCTATTTGCATTTCAAATTACAATCCAGTGGATAGATACATTTCCTCCACTTGCTTATTACATTGTTGTACATTGAAAATTTAGCATTTGAATCACAAAAAATATTTTCTCTTTTCACTTACTATGCCGTTCTGACAATATTATGATGAACTATATTCTATGTAAACCACTAAAAATGACTTACTTTAATCAGTCATGCAGGTTTTATTTAGTTTGTACACAATTTTACACAACTTCAATTATTTAAAATGTAGATATATAAGAATCAACATTTACTAGCATTAAATCTTTGAAATTTATTTAGGAAACAAAATGTTGTTCTATGGTTTTGAAAGCAAATTAATAAATATCTCTAAATAAATGGTAATTTCAAGTTTGTTTTCAGAGAGATTGAGCTACATTAGTAGCATTATTTCCTTACACCCACAATCTTCCCAATTGACTTCTTTGATGCGCTTCATGTCTTTTCTAAAGACTTAGATTGTATCTCTTACGTTGCTTCTGAAATGCTCTCCATGACTGTGAATCTGTCTAATGTAATTTTCACATTTGGTGCCACTTTTCTCAAATGACAACGCAGAGCAGGAGGAACCACACGTAGTCTTGTTTCATACCAACCTGGTACCTTGATTCAAAGTATGGATGAAACATACGGAAACAAAAGAGAGGAAGAGTTGAAGATCTCCGGGTAAGAAAAACTTGTGTTATAATTAAACACATGGACTGTGGGAGAGTAAACTGTGTAGCAAGATAGTCTGAGAAATGAGTCTCTCAGCAGAAAAGAACTGAGGGACCTGGAGTTGGTCTGTTCCCTTCTATTAATATTTTTCTAGAAATCTTGTCTGTACTCTGGCCTCTTTCATCTTTGGCCCATGTCCTGGCACCTCACTTACTTTTCTTAAAGGAATTCAAGAAATAATAATGGTATACAGGTTACTTATGTTTTAATCAAAATCTTCAGCAGTGCCCATATTTTTATGTCAGCAGCCAGACTTGCTCTGAATACAGTGTGACCCATAGCTTTAAAAGCGTGTTTGTTTCCATCAATAGTGTTTTTCTTGTATAGATTCTGACTTCACGCTAAAATGAAAAGGGAGGGTTCTGTGTATATAAATGAGTGTGTCTGTAATGTGTCAATCCTATAAATTCTCCCTCTCTCCTCTCCTTGCCCCTCCTGTCTTCTCTCCTCCTCTTTCTCTCTCTCTCTTTCTCTCTCTGAATTGCCTACACTTAAGCTCCTACGAAAAGATCTCTTACCTCTTATTCAAGTAAAGCTGGATTTTGAACTTTGGAGCTAAATGATAAACGAGATCAGTGTAAATACTCTGCAATTCAACAATATATAAGCTGCTTAAAAACAATCATCCTCATTTTGTTACACACAGCGCTTTCCTGTATCCTCCCTCTCAGGCAAGAAGGGCAAGTCAGTCCGGCAGTTAGCAGCCTCCAGCGCGAGTGGACATTTCTTAACTGGATAACTTAGTTGTCCCCCTGCTACTTGGCCTGTATTCGCCTCCAGCTCAGGACGCTGAGCAGGAGTCTTGGCCCAGGGCCTGGAATCAGTGGCTACACCTTCCCAAACTCACACCCTCCGCTGTCCTTGTGCAGCCGCACGTCCCCAGTCTGAGAAAGCACCTCCGGGCTTGTCAATCCCGGCTGCATCTCTCCTGACCTGAAGGCAGTTTCAGTGGTGCAGCCGGGACTCCTGCAGGAGTCCCCTCCTGTCACAATCGCAAGCCTGGTCTCCTGCTTGGTTTCCCAGCTGCTTAGCTCCTGATCTGCCTGGAGCCGACAAGAAAAAGAAAGAAAGCAAGCTCACTCCTGCACTCTAGCCCCCATAGGTCTCACCCCTAGAAGACTACTTTCCCCAACCTTCCTGGTGCCAGGAAGGAGAACAAACCTCCTGGGTGATCTGCCCAAAGTAACCGGGGGAGGGTCAATCTTTGCTTTGTTACTGGGAAAAGGGGAGGCAAGTATGCCTGGAGAGTGCGTGTTTGTGTGTGTGTGTGTGTGTGTGTGTGTGTGTGAGAGAGAGAGAGAGAGAGAGAGAGAGAGAGAGAGAGATGTTTTTCAGGGGGAAATAAGCAGGCAAGAGGCATAGGGAGAGGCCGGTGCCCCAGCTCCCCTCGGGGCCTCTGAGAGCCGCACTCGCTGTAATTCCCTTCCCAGAGCCTTACAGATTTCCACAAACAATGACATCACTCGCCGCGGCTGGCCTGATTACAGCTGGGGGGATTTTCCTGGGCTCGCGGCCGTCCGGGCGGAGACAGAGGAGCTCTCCGGGGTGCTGAAAGGGGCGGGGGCGCGAGCTCGCGGCGCGGCGCCCCCAGCCGGCGGAGGCAGCCGGGCCCGGCCGGGGGCGGGCAGGGGCGGGCCCGGGGCGTCCCAGGGCGGGGCCCGCCGCTTCTCCCGCCCTCATTGGCCGCTGGCGGGCGCACGTCACCCGGGCTGGTGCTCTCCTCCAGCCCCTGTGGAATTGGAGCTGAGGAGGAGCTGAAAATGCAGATTTAGCATCAAGCACAGACATACACTCGCTCTTTCTCTCCGGTACACACAGCTCCCCACATTCGCACCCCTGCCCTCAAGCAGGGCAGCCTGCCTGCACGGCTTCGCAGCCAGCCAAATGCTGGAGAAGAACACACACTGATTTGCTGCTTCTCGAGCCCCTATTCAGTCTCTTCCTCTATACAAAGATTTTTTTAAACTATATATATACCCACACATACACACAAACACACACATATATATAGTTTTGGGTTTTTTTCTTTATTTGCACCTTCCCTCCGGATTCCCCTGCTCCGCCAGCCTGCGCGCCTCCTGGCACCACTTTTCACTCGCGAAAAAGGATGAAGGGTGGTTGTGTCTCCCAGTGGAAGGCGGCTGCGGGGCTCCTCTTCTGTGTCATGGTTTTTGCATCTGCTGAGAGACCCGTCTTCACGAATCATTTTCTTGTGGAGTTGCATAAAGGGGGAGAGGAAGAAGCTCGCCAAGTTGCAGCAGAACACGGCTTTGGGGTCCGAAAGGTAAGCTCTCTCATGCATTTCGCATGTTGTTTCCAAACGGGGGGCAGCCCTGAGCAGTCTCACCGCAGATTTGCAAGTTTTCTCTCTTTCTCACGCGATGCAGATATTCTGCCATCGGCTCTTTAACACGATATTGCCTCCAGTGATCTTTCACGGGTTATGTAATTAAAATGTCCTTCATCTGGACTAGTAAGGTCATCAAAATAATTTATTGCTCTTTGACTTGGTGGTGAAAATAGGATAACACCGTTTAAAAGGTGCCATGCTCCCAGGATGCTGTCCGAGGTACCAAGTTCTCTCGAGGCTCCCTAGAGATGGAGGGATGAAGCCCTGAACAGCTGGGCTTGGCACCGTCTGCTTGGCCAGGGACGTCTCCCCCACCCCCATCACCCGGAGAAAGAATAGTTTCCTACCCGTGGGGCTAGAAGCTGGGACATTGCAGTTCACCTCAGTGCTTCTCCAGCCCCGCGCCGGGAGGACTTCCCTCCCAGTGACTTCAGTCCCTGCTCTTCTCCTTCTCTAGGAGACTTGGAAACCTGAACTGATCCCTCCAAAATTGGGGCCGAATTTCTACACCCCCGCCCCAGCCCACGACCTCCCACCCCCGGAGCGCACTTCTGGTTGGCTCCCTAGTTCTCGGCTCCGGCTACAGGAGCTGAAGAAGTAAATTTTGAGGGGAATTCCCTGTGAGAAGTCGAGGTGTCCTCTCCTGATATGTGGGCGGCCAGCCTGGCTTTCCCACGAGAGCGTGGGGATCCCCGTTCCAAGAAGTTGTGAGAGTTCAACACTTTGGGCAGCTGGATGAGGCTCCCCGCCCAGAACGCCTGGAGACTCCTTTGGAGACTCCAGGGTACCCACTCTGGGAGGTCAGAGGACAGGGGAGCGCTGGGTGGGGGCCATGGCTGACCTGCCCGCTGTTCCTGCGGAATATCTGTCAGGGATCTCCAGTGTCCTTACGGGACCTGGTGCAGGGTGGGGTGGAGCATAGGTGCAGGGAGAAGCCGGGGCGAGGGAAACCCGAAGGACAGAAGCATGTGATTGATTTGGCTACCAGACGGCTGGATGGCGGTCAGTGATATTCCAGGCTCTATCTCTTCCCTCCGGATCCCAGGAGTGAAATGAGCAGATGAGGGAGCGGTGGGTACTTTTGGTTGTTATCTTTGCCTTGAAGGGCCGCTCGGACTGGGGCTCCTATTAGTCTTTTCTGTCCGGACTTCCCACACCACCCGCCTCTCCTCCAGCCACCGCGAGGACTCCCTCAGGTGCCGCGAGCTCTCCCGCCTCCAAAGGGTTTAGGCAGCAGCAGGGATTTCGATCCCAGGTGGGTTTGGCAGCGAGTTTGACCGAGGGCTGCGAGGAGGCGCCGGGGTCTGCCAGCGGCGCGCGGGCGGGTCTTGCAGAGAGGAACTTGTTGCTCCCGGGAAGCGTGGGTGGAGCAGGCGACAGAAGGAGCCAGCTGAGGGAGCATCCCGCTGTCGCTCTGGGGACTGTTTGGAGAGTGCAGCCAGCACAATAAACAGCAGACCCTCCTTCCCTCCTCCACTCCAAACTTGGCAAGACCCAGGGCTCTGTATTATAGTGGTTATTATTAGCTGACAGTTATAAGGAACCTTTATGTGCTGGAGTCCTTACATACACTCTTAATCTTCTCAACAACTTGGGGAAAGCTACTGTTATTATTTAGCCTATGGCATTGATGAGGAAATTGGTTCAGATAGGAGGACAAGATAAAAACAGGCAAGGATTTAAATCTAGATCTGTCAGAGGTGAACCCAGGCTCTTGCTCCTTAGTACCTACCAAACCAAGCTTTGCAGCGTATGTTGGACATCGGGGTATGCGGAAAAGAGACTTTAATTCTTGAGTGTGATGAGGCTGCAGAAACCTGTGGCTCCCTCCCCCTGCCCATGCACCTTTTCATAGGGTAGGCAGACCCGGCTTCCCAATGGTTTTCTCTCCCTTTGAACATATGCCCTTAAAATCAGAGATTGGATAACTAGGCCTCTTTCTCCCTCATTCTTTCTTGGAGAGTAGCCCACTGATTTTGCATCACAGCCTCAAACCTGCAATTGCCATCTGGGAGAAATGGGTTCTTCCCTTACAACTTCTCTCCTTATCTCTCCATTATCTTTCTGGTAGTGCCCGTTAACCAAATCCAATGATTTTGCCCTGGTACACATTTAAGTAACAAGCAGTCTATAACAAGGTACCTCTGCCTGGTGGGCATGCATGGTGCAACACCTGCCTAGAATAAATCTTCTCCTCCTCCTTTGGATCCATGTCCTGCCCATTCTTCAAGACCTGAATCCAAACCTTCCCTGATGTTATGGACCTCAGTGAACTTTCCCTTCCCCAAATTCCTCTGGGACCACTAGGAACTGTCATTTTGCATGCCAAATGCTAAAGATGACAGAGTCACAAGATGAAAGGAACCCAGATCCCTGGTTCCTGACTTAGAAGATGTTACATGAATGATAGTAGTAATATATTATATTAAGGCACTGATATTTGGGGTTTTTTTTCCTTTAGAGCAACCACTACTACCCAAACTAATATGCTATCAGTAAAAATCCCTTTTCTTAAGTTGCCAGAGTCAATCTCTAAACCTTGCAACCAAACCAAGCCAAATCACAATAAAAATAATCTTTCAAAGCCTTCTGAGAGTGCTCATATTTTCAACACATATTGTCAATCAACTTTTTAAGTACTTGTGATCTGCCTTCTTAAGCAAGAATATAAAATCCATTCATCGCTCTCTTCTTCCCACTGGCAACCAATATGCCCTCCTTATCGTATGTGGTCAATATGTGCTTCTTGACTAATAAATATGCTCGGACCACAGGATGGTGATTTGGGCATAAACTCAGAGAGAAGGTGCTGGAAAAACTATTCTTCAAGAAACTATCCCTGTAGGATCCACTTCTCTATGAGCAACAGCTCAGCTAGGAAATAGAAGTGAGTGGCAACCAGCAAGAAACTGGCACACTTCTGAGCTTCCCTAAAATTCCCAACTTAGAAATTATCAGTAGTAGAATAGATGAGGCTCTGTGAACAGAGAAAATAAAGTCTGCAGTTACAACCTGATCAAAATACAAAAGAAGGGGGGGGACTACACCTCATTTTTCTCAACTGAATTAATATCTAGAAATCAGTTTCTGTTTCAAAAGGTCTTATTAGCTGTAGATCATAGTGTTACAGCATATCAGGGAGTGATGCTACAGTTAAGCTTAAAATAATTATATATTCAGCACTCACTGCTCAAACAAATCAGGCTTTTAGAATAAAACATGGAAACCGAAGTTCAAAGTTTTTCTACTGACTGGAGCAGTGGTTTCATATTACATCAAATTCAGATCTGTTATTTCAAAAATAAATCCTGTATTGAATTTGTGTATTATTATTCGAGATCCAAATAATCACAGGACAGCTCAAAAACAGACATTCCACTTTACCTTTCTTTATTAAGAATTAAATACAACTTAACGTGCTTAAAGTTCATGAATGATTAGGGGTTAAGAAATCACATCTGAGTTAACATTAATACTGTGTTTTAACACATGGCTTCTATGGGCGAATATATAAAAAAAAAAACTAAACTGCCTTGAAAAATTGTTTTTATCCCTAAAGCTAATTTGACTATGACTTTTTGGATATTGTTGTGATGTGCTGAGATCTTCTGATGTGAATAGTTGACTACAACAAACTCTTATGTTGAAAGTAAAATGAAGACACAGCTCAACTTTCTGACAGAGAGAGAAATAGACTTGAGGATGTTGCAGGGTATTTGATAGTTTCTCCATTAGAAAGTGGACAAGAACAGAAAGAAAACTGTAAGATCCTGGGATTGACTTTTATTTATAAATTTAAACCTGACATTAACTTTCATAAATATCTAATTCTTCTCCTAGTTTTCTCTAAATAGTTCAAAGAAAAGTGAATAATATATAGAACCACTTATTGAGGGGCGGTGAGAACATGAAGATAATAACTGAGGTTTTAAAACATTTGCAAAGTGTTGTAATGTCATTAGAGAAAACAGTTTTGGCCTAGAATACTTGTGTTTCACTGTTCTAATGTTTTAAGTTGATAGTAAAAACACTGTCAGTCCAGCTTTCTATGTAAACACAATGCCTGGCAAAACTACACCTACAATGACTATTTTTTGAATGAATGATCTAATTTCCATTCCCATCAGATTTCATAGACATTTGAACATCTTTCCTCTTAAGATTTAAACAAACAAACACACAAACAAAGAAACTGAATTCTTCCGTTTAGAAGATAGTAAACATCTCAGTGTAAGAACAAGATTTTCACACATTGCCGCACTCATAAATGCCATGAGTGAGAATAATCAAATAACTTGAGATAAGCTAAGAATTCCCAATTACACAAAAATATAACTTTGTTATTTTTGTTAAAGTTACACATTATCATTATTTTTTAAATACTGAGTAATACAAAAAAGCACTGGAAGAAAGTAATTTTTTAATTTTCCCAAATCTCATTACTCAGAAATAACCATTATCAGCATTAGACAAACTTTATTGCAGATATTTCTATATGAATATGTACAAAGATAGAAGAGATATATAATTACTTTTCAACACTGGAATCACATCATGTATGCTATTTTAAGTTTTAAATTATTCAGTTTAATTATTATAGAATTAACAGAAGAGGAAACTGAAAGAAAACTATAAAAATTGTTTAACTTCAGATAAATGTGTCAACAAAGACAGTATTATTTCCTAATAGGTCTCTCTAAAGTTAAGAAAAAAATATTGTGTACAATAATTATGAGTTTGTAATTATGTATTTTATGTATAAATGGTAGACACATAGATAGATTACATATACTTAATTATATGTTTATATAATTACATATTTCAACTTTAGTGAGTTATGGACCCAGTGCTTTGTAAAATGGGGAAGTTCACACCCTGACACTTTCTCTCACCTTCTCTGCTTTAACATCCCAATGTTTGTTAGTTATATCATTATTTTTACATCATAATATAGACACATATTAACCTTCTACTTATAACCACAATTCATAGTATTGCTTATGTTGGCTCTATCTTAAAATTCTAATTTCATCACAGATCACTAGAACTTCTTCAGTCCCAAATTCTCCATTTTCATCCATCTCTTGATTAGCTGGGTTTTATTGAAAAGGGAGCATCTCCTAGATTTGAAATTAGAGGGAGAAAAATGGACAGATGAAGTTCTGTTTGTAGATGCCAGAGGAAGTTGTGCTGATAATTTTCACTTAGGAGTCACAATTATTTCAAAGGAGTAAGAGTCAAAGTCAGTGTTTAGAGTAAGGAAAGAAAAGATGGGTGGGGGCTTCAAGGGAGATAAAACTTTGGACACTGCTAGTGGGAATGGAAACAGGAGCTTCTAGAGGACAAATAATAATTTCTGGGCAGCACTTGGAGCCAAGTGGGAGAGAATGGATTTATGGTAGCACTAACTGAGTCATTTTCTTAAGCAACATTCAGATTCAGGTGAGGGAGAGAGAAATGAAGTATTCAAAAATGGAATATTAATAAAATAGAAGAACAGGTAAATTGGGAATGATAGTGAGTAAGTTGAAAGGGAGAAAGCTCTGGTGAGTGGGGTATTGAAATTCAAAATTCTAAAAGTTGAGCACTTCTGGATAATGATAAGTTCCAAGGAACAGAGTTACCAAAGTGAAAAAAAGGGAGGGTTGTCAAGAAACTAAAAGTCAAATGCACAAGGATTGATCCACATACACCTCATTTATGCCACGGCAGTAACTAGCATTGCCAAGGAAGATGGCTGAGAAAAGACAGACAGGAGAGGTCTTAGGACAAAATGTTGGAGAACTTTGGACCTGCAGGGAGGAAGAGAAGCCAGGAAGGGAGACAGAACTTGGCCTGTTAGAGATTCAGAAGGATAATCAAGAGCGCACAGGGCTGTGAAAGGAAGGGAGGAGAGAGTTAAGAAAAAAAGATGAGGCAACTGCAGCCACTGGTTTTAAAGATGAAGTCACTGTTGAAATTGGAGGAGTTGCCTTTGCACACTGGCAGAGGAGAAGTATGTTAGTTTGAGTCCCTAAATATAGGCCTTGGAACATGGATTTAAATACAGGTAGTTTATTCAAGGCATGATTCTAGAAAATACAGCTAGAGGAGTGGGGAACTGAGAAAGAGAGGAGAAGGTAGGAATGAAGGGTATATTATAGCACAAGTCATTGCTATGGGTGACTGGAGCTCAGTCCCCCTGGGAAATACTGGGAGCTTGTTCAGAACATGTGACCCAGAGTTACCCTGCCCAAGGGTGAGGGAGCTCTATTGATACAACAATTGCATTCAGATAGTGATTGGCAATTGACAGTTACTCCAGGCCAGTGTTAACTTTCCAGCATTTTGGCCTGGTATATGCTCAAACAGAGCAGAATTTGGTCATTAAAAAAAAAACCCTCACAATAAGATGCAGAGGCTGACACAAACTACATGGCAAGGCCCATCCAAGGGGATCTGAGCAGGAAAGTGATGGTGTCTGCTACAAGAAAGAAACCCAGTTGTGAAAGGTAGCAGCAAGTAGGACACAGTGGAGATATCAATTATAGACAATTCCTTCAAGAAGTCTAGTGGTAAAGGGAGGGCAAGAAGCAAAGTAGTATGACAGTGACTGGATGCATTTGTAATCTTTTTTATGAGTAATGACTTCTAAACATGTGTCAGACTACCTGGAGGTTGCTATCCCACCAAAATATTGTGACATATCTAGCTAATTGAGTCTGCATTATTCTAACTGGTTTACACAGAGTCATTTACATTTTTACAAATAATAACTGCAATTATAAAATTACAGCCTGTCAGAACAGAAAGAGATCCTAGGAAGATCTGAGTTTAACCCTTCATTTTACACACGAGGAAAAGGAGGCCAAACGTTATGTTTATGTGTTTAACTCTTTGTTGCTTATTGGCTGTTCAGACGATGATGCCTTGCTGGACCACTGAACCAGCTTTCCAGACTGGATGAGACAGAACTGGATTGTATGAGGTTCCTATGAGTGATTAGCCACATAAACCAACTTGGTCTGACCAGACTAATTCATTTCAGGTCCTCCTGGTATGCTTTTTTTTTTTTTTTTTTTACCATTTAGCCCCCCAAAATTTTTATGAATTCCAATTTTCCAAACATAGCTTCTCATAGATTCAGGGATTATACATCAGCAACGACCTATAGGATCCATACTTGGTGAAAGATAGAATAGGAATTCATTTTTCTTTGACAACCCCTTTAGTGATTAACACAGTGCTATATATTTAGTAAGCACCCAATAAATACTAAATTAAATGATTAGGAAAGAATCTAAAGGTTTAGCATTATCATTAAATTCTCACTTCATGACAAGCAGATGTGTCATAGGACGGTACAATCAGGAAGACCAAGCATGCTAGGAAAGGTTGTGTGAATGTCCTATTTTGTGCCTGTCTGAGAGGGCTTCCACTAACTAATTGCCCTTTATACCCTAAACTTTTGTGATTTCATGGTTAATCAAGAATCAAGTGACAGAGGAGAATAAGGTGATCCACAAATCCTATCCGTCTTTGCCCTTAGCTTGTCCTCCACTTCTGCGAGAAGGAAAAAAAAAAATCCGTTTCATCAGGAGGCTATCAATTCTCTTCGATGATGGTGGAAGCTCAAACACAAGAAGGTAGTTGACATCCAAGAATCAAGTCTAGTCAGTTCTTGTTGACCGGGTTTCTAGGAACTGTCAGCCAAGAATGGGAGACCAAGAGAAGCCTTGCAGAGCTTAAAATGTGGAGACAGGGAATGGGAAGCAAGCCAGTTGTGATCTCCTCAAGTCCAGGAGCACCACTTTAGGCAGAGAGGAGATGGGCAGAATCAGGCTGACGGGGACCTTGGAGAGTTGTGTCTTCATTGAGGCTTGGCATAAACCTAGACTTGGACCCAGCAGCCGAACCCAGAAACAAACCATGCTGGCCATTAACTGGAAAGGAAAAAAGGACCAAAGAAGAGTTATGGGAGTTTCAAAGCGATGGACAGAGATGTTATCAAGAGCCACAGTTATACCAGGGGGAAGCAGAGAAAGAGAAGAACATTCAGTTCATTCAACAAACAATTATTAAGCATATTTAATAAGCAAGTATGATGCCAGACACTGAGATGTGGCTTTGGGAACAAGTTAGACAACTGGAATTCAATCCCATTGGTGTAAGAAAGGTTTAAATAGCTAGAGGAGAGATCAAAAACCAGTGTAAAAATACTATTTAAGTCTTTGTTTGTGCCATATTTACTAAGTCCCGTTGGCCAAAGAAAGTCACGTGACCAATCTTAGAGTCAGTGTGGGAGAGGAGTAACCCAGAGAATGGGGACAGGGACACATGAACAAAACGAGAACCATTCTTCCAATCTACCACAGGACCTTTGAGAGTTACAATATCTCTGAGTTGCCCCATCAAAGGGTGAGGAATCTGGGAAACATGACCACCAGCTACCATTTCTCCTTGGTTGGGGGTTGCTCCTGGAGGGCATCAAATCTCTGGCACTCCTGGTGCATGAGAGACGTTGGCATGTGTAGGTACTCTATATGGTGACCTCCAGAGTGGGGCCCGGAAAAGGCAGGCAGAATATCAACACCATCTGCTACTCAGGGGACCTAAAGTTAGATAATATACAGATCTGACTTCAAGGAACCACGGAGGAATGGAGTGCTCTTTGTGAACAAGTAGAGTACTGGCAAGTTTTGTTATAGATTTAAGACAGGGTGCATGTGAGGCAATGACTGCCAGCAGAAGGAAAGTCTTCACAAAGCAGACAATGATACATTAGGGTGAGTTGACATGGAGGCTTATAATTTCAACAGATTTAAAGGAAAGGGGGTTTACAGAGAAAAGCACAGGATGTGCAATAAAGTGCACAGGGATTTCAGAAGGATTGCAAGTAGTTTTGGCTGGCTAAGTGCCAAGAGACTGGGAGATGAGTTCAAATAAGTGAACTGGGGCCAGTTAAAGAGGGGCCAACCACACCATGCTGAGGAGTTTGGATTTCGCAAGTGGGTTGAAGGAGGCATTGAAGGGTACTTGAAAACTATGGCAAAGTGGCCGTACAGAGAAGGAGAACAAGTTAAGCTTATAGTGAGTTGGAGGGATCTCAATCTCTGCCTGGTTTCTTTGTCCTGTAGAATCACTCATGTCCTCGCAGCAGGTTTCACCATCCTTTTTAATAGATGATGCTACTAAGAAGTCAGGTTATGTGTCTTTGATCCCATTGCCACTGGCTTATGACATCAGTGATACTAATGGCTTCATTAATTTTTGTCCTTGAAGTCACAGTGAATTGTTGGTAGAACAGCCAGTTCTGTCCATGGCGTTTAGTCCAGCTAAGAGCAAAACAATTAAATACATCCTCCTTCCTTCCCTGACATATAAATACATGAATCTAGAACAGACTCCCTATCTTAGAATCCAAAAAGGAAAGAAAAGACAGTGGTATATCACTGTGATCCCAGCCCACCTGATGGGTAGCTTACACTCTGATAGTCCAAAGGAATAATGCTTGTTTTTAAATTTCCCTTTCTGGTGCAATGTATGGAAATTTTGCCTGAGGCTAGAAAGAAATAGTTCCCTGGGTGAAACTCAGCATCAGGTACCTTCTGCCTGTCTCATTGCCTTATTATCATTCTAGATGTGATATAAATCAGTTGTTCAGTTCCTGGGGTAAATCATAGTTTGAATCCCACTGTGGACTGTTAGCTCAGTCCTAGAATAGCGAACAACTATGGATAACCCAAGCCATTTCATATTGTCATGCTCTGCTTATGGGGAAGAGTGGCTGCTGGAATCACAGAAGAGTTGAGTGTTATCCATGAAGGACAAGTGCTTAGGAGTAGGCAGGGTGGGCCTAGAACCAGGTGTCCTGAGTGCTAGATCGATGACTTTCCTCTCTCTCCCCTTGTTTCCCTTATGCACAGCACCTTACAAATCAGCTAATTCCAGAAGAATATCCATCCATGTGTTCTCATTTTATTAACGAGTTTTTATTGAGCCCTATGAAGATGACACACACTGAAAGGGGTGGGTTCTACAGCTAGAAACATGACATATTCAAGTTTATGTGCAAAGGAAAGCATATAATAATATGCTAGTTCTATAGGCTAGTTTATAAGACTTCACCTGATTGATGTCTGACCTGATTGATGTCTCCATCCAGCTCTTACAAATACCTATTTTATGAGTCGGGATGTAGGAAAACTCTGCTTTGGCAATTAGTCTCGAGTTCTACATGCAAAGGACCTTCTTAGCCCATGATAAGCTGGTAACGCACCCTAACAAGTTGAGACTGAGTGATATCCCCTGTCACATCTGGTTACTCAAAGACACGATGACCTCGCTCCACAGGCCTCCTCCTGTAAACAGGAGCTGGAAATGCACATAAACAATTAGGCTTCTCCACTGCATGAAAGCATCTGCTTAACAGAGCCGTAGAGACTTCCACTCCACTAGTGAAATCATATTTACTTTATTCATCTAAATAATGTGGCTTGTTTGCCTTCTGCATGAAATTGCCTTGCACTGTTTCTCATTGATGGGTTTTTATGAGACAGCATATGATTTTCTGTGCAGCCATATGCCACTCTACCTCTGAGCATGGAAAGGCTTCTTGTTGAGTCGCTTCAATTATTTTATCCCTTTATAGGTCTGGAGCCATTGGCTTTACTCAAAACCTCCAACTCCTCATCACCCTTTTCTTCTCCATTGCCCAGCCATGTGCCCCCCTCAAAAGGAAAAGAATGATAAAAAATAAATAAATTGAAGCTACATACTCCGTGTTCATTAAAAATGAGTTGCTTCTTGTTTGGATAATTATAGCAATTGGAAACCACTGAAGTAGGCTGTACTTTTTAGTTATTTGGCATTTTTACACTTGGATGCTCAGAAACACGTGAGCCAAGAGCACTGAGTGTCCCCACAACCGTGTCTTGAACTCAGTTTACAAGTTCACTCTTAGGTGAGTGGGTGCGCCCAGAGCAGTTCATCGGAACCTGAGGTAACCATATTAAAAGACTGTGTACCTTACACCCAGGCGCACACACCACGACATGTGTAACAACCCTGCCAAGATGCAACACTTCAATTTAATAATGAGAAAGAAGCAGATGATCCCCAACTGAGGGACATTTTACAAAATAACTGGCTTGTATTCTTCAGAAGTATTAAGGCCATGAAAGACAGAGACAAATAGGCTAAGAAACTCTTTCAGACTGAAAAAGAAATGACAACTACATGCAACAAGTGATCCTGGATTGAACTTTGGGCCAGACTGTTTTTGTTTTTTGGGTTTTTTTTTTTTTTTTTGCTACAAAAGATATTATGAAGACAATTGACAACACATTAATGATGTCTATAAATTAGAAAACAAGCTGGTCTGAAGGTAGTGAGTTCTCACTTGATTGTTCACAGTTACAGATTGAACTCCTTGTCCTACTACTTTCCCCCTTCTCACCACTGCACTTGACTAGTCTTAAAAATAAACAATATATGTAAATAAATTAGAAAATAATTTATTTTATTATTATGTGTATAGAGAGAAATAATTTTTGCAGTATAGTAAAATGTTAACAACTGGGGACTCTGGGCGACAGGTCTATAAAGGTTCTTTGAACTCTGGCAACTTTTCTGCAAGTCTGACATTATTTCAAAAATTAAAAATTACTGCCAGAAAATGTGTACATTGATTCAAAACTAATATTTAGGTCTCTCCCTCTATGAACTTGAGCTAGGTTAAACTTCCTCAGCAACACTGAGGTTTTGTCCCACCTCTGCCACGATAGAGCAGCGTGACCATAACCAAATTTAACTTTCTGAATCTCACTTTTCTTATCTGTGTAATAATCCAGGTGTTAACTAGAAATACCTGAACCCTTGGAATCTACATAAGGCCCACTCAAACTCCCATTATGCGCCCTGTAGAAGTCCTAACCCTTCCCAATATTTCTATAAATTCTGAGAGGAGGGGCAGGATCCACAATTTACTTTTGGATCAGATTTCTCCTTCAAAAAACTTTCCAGTTAACACACTATGTCTCCATCCCTCACATGCAATCTCTATTCTTCACAATGGTGACTCAAGTGTGAAACTCAGCCTTGATTTCCCCACACCAGTAAAGCCTTACCACTTACCCAAAGCACTTGTGACTGGAAAGTATTTTCCTGAAGATGTCCAGAGGTTCGGGGTGTGGGAGAGGATTTATGTTGCAAAACACAAATAACTTTAAAGTAAGCCCCGGGCATACTTTAAGGAGTCCCCACATCACCGGGACGTGAGCAGTGGCCCCTTCGTGCCCAGCCTCACACCTTCTCGTCTTTTTTCTGCCC
Organism: Lepilemur ruficaudatus; assembly: GCA_963574885.1. Classification (NCBI taxonomy): domain Eukaryota; kingdom Metazoa; phylum Chordata; class Mammalia; order Primates; family Lepilemuridae; genus Lepilemur; species Lepilemur ruficaudatus. The sequence continues at coordinate 16,051 of CAUYRT010041974.1, forward strand.
CTCAGTTTCTTTATTATCCCCTCTTTTCATGGGTGAAGGCAAATTCTTCCTGGGCAGAGTGCTCTATGCTCTTGGAGGTCATTTCCAGCATAGAAATGCTAAGATTCTATGAAATACACTTGTTTGAATTTGACAAAAATGAAATTACCTTTTTGCACAAGTCCATTTTTAAAAGTATACAAGGTACATGGTAGAAAATAACAGAGAGAGGTGAACAGAAGAAAATTAAATCATCCTCAGTTTCACCACCTGTTGTTAACATTTCATTGAACATTAGGTGAACATCTTTTTACCTGTACATGCCATTTTGTTTTTTCAAAGACAATATATTGTAAAGGTCTTTCTGTGTCAATGAAGGGAAAAACAGCATGATTTTCAAAGGCTGTATTGCATTTCAGCTTTCCCTCTTTAAAAGTGAAATAAACTTTCTTTCCTGTAAACCCCCTTTCTTCCTTTGTAAACTTTTCTGTGCTCTCGGTAACTTTGTCTCAGTGAGGCCAAGGCTGGATTTTTCAATATTTAACTTGACCTTGGTACTACTGCTTTCAGATATTGAAAGCTGAAAAAAGTAGGTAGTAGATAGACAAAAAGACAGGTAGAGAGATGTCAAACACAAGTTCCTTCCTATAACCTTGTCGTCTATGTGAAATTCAACAAGGTACTGATAAATCCTCACTAAAATAATTATGTTTAATACTGACTTGGTCAAATGCAGCCTTCTCTCTGGGTTATTCCAGGTTTTGAAGAGGACGGCTTGCTTATGAAGATGCCAGCATGTAATTCCATAATTTAGACATCTGACTTGCAACCCGTATTCTTCTTTATCATTTAGAGATAGCACCATCCCCAAAGCTGATGTTTGGGAGTGGTTAATCTCTCATATCCACTATGGCTGCTCCAAAGAGCTTGGGCCCAACTGCAGACAAAAGTAATAGAGTCTCAGCCATGCCTGTAATAGATTGGAAATTTTTTCTAAACTATCTGAGGGTATTTTTACTCCCAATTCAACTTTATGAGTTTCTTTTCATTCCAAATTGCTTAAGACATGCCTTCTGCCAAGTGTTTAATAGAGTCCTAGACTGTTCTGAATGCACAAGCGCAATGTGCATCACTCACTGGATCACAAATTGAGTTCTGTTTGGTCAGCACAGTGCTTTCAATCTGTTTGTCTTGATTAGGGGCATGCACCTTCCAGTTTACCACAATCCCCACCACTCCCTATTGTCTTATACCTGATTTACATACGTAGATTGTCTGTTTGGCCCCCAATCATTAAATGTGTTACTAATGACCAAGGAACATCACACCCAGAAAGGATTTAGTCATCCACACTGAGTTACACAACTATTTGGTGACTCTTTCCAGAAGCTACAACCTCCTTTTTTTTCATTCACCAACAAGTATTTATGACAAGGATACTCTGCACCAAATACTCATGAGCAAAACAGGTATTTTCCCCATGGAGCTTGCAGTCCAGTCGTCCCAGGTCTGTCTTCTGAGAGAGCAGTCTTTTCAGCATACCAAGATAATTTTGAAAGATGAAAATTTAGGAAACATGTCAGTAGCTCGATTTTCCTTTTTCAGCTTAAGATTCTTCTGATTCCTATTACTACTTCGAAATCCAGCCTTGTGGATGAATCTTCCTATAAGTAATAAGCATTTCCGTACTATAAAGTGTGTGTAATCCACTTGGCTGTGGGTTGTGGTGGCTCTGCTGGTGTTGACTGGGGCTATTCATTTGGAAAGTTGACAATGAGAACAAGACAAGACAGGTGATCCGAGAAATTAGAGCAATTACCAGCAATTACCCTTTGAGAGTAAATCACAGACTTAAAATTGAGAATGTAAAAGTATGACCCAAGACAGTTTCTGGGTTCCTGGCTTAAAGGTAGGCTACTAAATGCAGAATGTCCTTCAGAAAATGCCTGAATGAGTGGCCCCTTCCCTGTGCTGTGAGAGCTGGTTGGAACCAGCCCATCTCATGGGGGGGGGGGCCACAGTGGACCTCAGGAGTGTGGTATGTCCCCTAACAATCCTGGGCTGTCACTCAGACTATTCCCACCCTTGCGCAGGTTGGAGCTGTGGTTTCATAGCTGATATATAAGTCTGCTTAGAAAAAAAGTAGTTTCTATATCGTGATGGGAATAGATATTTAATCTGTGTATTAGCTTAAACACATTCACTTTTTTGTTATTAATTAAGAAATATAATGACTCAGGATGTTGTTCTTCTCCCTCCCTTTGCTCAGAAGTTGACATTCAGACCTGCCTGTCAATAAGCTTCAGAATTCTCACTGACTTCAGATCGCCTTGCACACAACCCAGGGAAATCAATAGTGGCCTCTGGGCAGATATTAGTAACGTGCAAAAACCACCCCCTGAACCCTAAGCCTAGGCAATTAAAATATTAATTTATTGAAAAATAAACAATAAAAATTATTCTTGATTTGTGACCTGGCCAGAGACAGGTCCTATGTAGGATTTAAATTTTAGGGAGAATGAAAAACAGAAGGGAGAGGACCAGTCAGCCAGACCTGAGTTCAAATGAGCGTCTCTGAACCTCTGTCACCTCCTGTTTAAAATGGAGATAGTAACACCACCCCTTGCAGAACTGCCACGATCATAATTGTGAGATAACACTTACGAGCATTCTGGCATATTGTGACAATGGGAGTTGACAACTGTATCTCTTCTTTGAGCTGCTTTCTGCTAGGCACTGGCAATCCCCTGTTTTGTGTCCTCGCAATGAGGATGGCTTTTGTCGAGCATCAGTTTTCCCATGTAGCAAATCAGAAAATATTGGCCCTCGTGTCCTGCCTTCTAGGGGGAGATGGCAATCAGAATGTCCCAAAGCATCAGACAGCACTTTGATACATGTTCGGAGCTGATCTGGGAGGTCGGGTCTTAGCATGGACCTCCTGGTCCACTCTGAGTGTGGCAGGTTGATTTTCTTCATGTCTACGGTGATGCCCCCACACCCCAGACCCCATATTTGCCTGGGAACTTTGTAGTCCTCCCCTACTTTGCCTCTGGGCTGGCTCCTGACTTGCTTTGGCCAAAAAAGGGTGGCCAAAAAAGTGCTGGTGTGCTAGTTCCAAGCCTGGGACTCAAGAGGCCTTGCACTTTTCCATTTAGTCTCTTGCACTATTGGATTTTCTCATGGTATCATCCTCATCTATGAGAATGAGCCTGGGCTAGGCTGCTGGAGCAGAAGAGACCACGTGGAGGAGAACCGAGGTGCCCCAGCCAACAGCCAACCACTGCAGAGCCTACTAGATGAACCGCAGCTGACAACAGGAGCATGAGTTAGCCCAGTCAAGACCTGAGCAACCGCTCATTGAGCCTCAATTGCTGACCCATGCAATTGTGAGCTAAATATATGGTGGCTGTCTTTAAGCTACTAAGATGTCTGGTGATGTGTAAGACAACGTGATCACAGTGATACATGATTGATACCCCATGCAACTGAGAGGCTTTCACTCCAATGCAGAGAAATTTAATGAGGACCCCCTGGGACTCCTCAGCCATCAGAGCAGCAGCCTCGCTCCACGGGTTTGCTATTCTCTCCAACGTTCAGCCACTGATCACGTTCTCTGATAGCCTGAGGGGACTACTATTGGTCCAGCAGAGTCATCAGGCGAATGAAGAGTGCTGAGCAGGAGAGGAGGTGGTCTTCACCGGTCACGCTCCAGACCCACTGTTCGTCCGTTTCTCTTTCGAAGGCAAAATAGGAAGAAGTGAAAAGATTCAAATAGCTAAGAGGCATGATCTGAGGTCCCGGCTTTAAGGAAGAGGAATTTTGCTTAAGGGAAAGATGCAAGTTAGTACTGGTGAGTGGTTAGAACTTATAAGCAAGAGATTATCCAGGCTAACCGAGGCAAGGTTGTAATAGAGGTAGGACTATGCCTTTGGGACTCCCACCCCCACCCCACTTCCTGCCTCTTTTAAATCTCCTGTCTTCCTTTCTGGCCCCAGAGACCTCTTTCCTGTCAGTAAATCTCAATTGAGACATTAGCTGCCCATGACTTATGTCACCCCTCCCAGTGACAATTGCACTTTCAGGAGACTGAGCATTCAATACACACACAAAATGAAATCTAGGTCGGGATTGAGAGGGAAACTTTTGGGGAAAGGGGAGGCCTTTTATTGGTATCTAAATCATACTGATCAACACTGCCTCTCCCATAGAAGTTTCCAGAGCATCCTTTTTGTTTTCTTTTCTTCCTACTTATCCTGCCTAATTCACAGCTGAGATCTCTATTTCTACCCCTTTTTGTTTCTGTAATGTGTTTCTGTCAATTGCACAATGTAATTTTCCTGACTGTTCTTTTCCTCATGGGTTTATAACTATTTTTAAGGCAGATCCTGGGACACTCAACTCATCTCCCTACACCTACTGCCACTTCCTTTTCTCTCCCATCCGTGCACTGCCCATAGAGAGTACACGCAGTCCAAGGAAATCAAGAATAGTCTCTGGGAAGTGTAAAATGCGGAGCCCATCCCTGTCTGTAAAATGTAAGCCCCCAAATGAAATTGACAAGCAATTATCAGCTGAGCCAGTTTCCAATCCTTGATGTATTATGTCGTCTCCCAGTTTTCATTTCTTAAGCCTCTTGACAGCAGCGCCTCTTGAAAATAAGATTATAAAAATCTTATATGTGAAACGATGTCCAATGTTCTACCAAACTAGACTCCCAACTAAGCCTGACCATGAAAACCAGACAACAGACAAATGCAAAGAAAGCAGCCAAACAAAGGACAAGTAGTGGGTCTGATCCAGGAGGTCTTAACTGTTCAGGGGCTCTGGATACATTTGGGAATCTTTAACAAGCAATGGATTCTCCTGATAGCAAGTAAATGCAAAGATGCACAAAATTTGGGGTGGAGGTCATGGTCACAGATCCTCTTGACTGCCTAAGGGGAGAGAACTCTGGTCTTTAAAAAAAAAAAAAAAGCAGGAAATGGGCTCCATGAGGATTTTTACATGCCTTTTTATCTGGTACAATTGACTGCCAGTTCCCTGGGGTTCCCTGCTGGGGAAAAGGAGTATGTGGGTTCACCGAGGTCCTTTAGCTGAGAAAGGAAGCAAGAGAGAAATAAGGGAGACAGTGAGAAGCGTCGCTGGGATCCATCAATTTCTGTGGCATAATGAGAATTTCTAAAAACTCTGCCAAGTCTGAGTTAGCAGTGTCATTACACTGTCTCCCAGCCTGAACGTTCAAGCTGACAATTTGCTGTGAATTCTTCTTTCACTTCTTTTTCTCCTTCCTTCTGGAACCATGCATATTTTGCATTAAGAGGACAAGGTAATGCTTTAAAAGAAGTGTGTTTATGTGTTTCAATGAAGAAAATGTTTAAAAATATCCTAAATGACTGCAGCAAGAGAGGTTTCTTACTGGGATACTCAAGAGCGTTTGGGGACCTACCACTGTGTTCAATATGTCTTTGCTATTTGTAAGATCAGTACTCTATTTAAGAAACTGAGGAATGCATCAATCAGCATTACAATGTTGAGGTCTATGTGGGTGGCAAGCACCTTATATTTCTGTAAGGCGCACAACATCTGTCCTTCCCTCCCTCTCCCTATGGCAGGGCTCACGCTTGCACAATGTTCTTAAGCAGCTGCTTCTCAGATATTCAGAAGACAGTGGATCTCATCTTTTTTCAAAGACAAGAGGAAAAAGGGCCAGAAAAATAACCAATGCCTGCAGGTTAATCTTCTGTTAGGTTTGTGATCAGTTTACCTGTTTATTGCCCAAGAGTAAGCTGGGCAGTGTTTCCGATTTTAGCTCCATAAGATCAATTAGCTTCATTTTCTTCCACAGCCAAGAAAGCTCCTCTCACGTAAGAATCCAAAGTCATAGCAGAGAGGATGTGAACCACCAGTCCTGCTGTCCCTGGGTCTCACTCATCTTTATCCGGAATTCCAGCCCAAGATCTCATGGATTCATAGCCATGGTCACAAAGGGGGTTGGGACACAGAGCAGGACTAAAACAGAAGCAGTGTGGTGGGAAGGGTGGAGATTTACAGTCAGGAGACCTGGGATCTGTGCCGAGAGCTCCGTCTCATCTGGGCAAGCCACCTAAGGTAACACAATCGTGGAAAGTCACCTCTGTGTGTCACATTAGGAATTATGGGGACCTCTGACTTGAAACTAGAAAATACACAACCCTTCTAAAAGCCTTCACATTTAAATTTTTAAATATTTTTACATTTTTAAACTTACAACTTGGAAATAATTTTAGACTCAAAATATGTTGCATAAATAGCATAAAGGAACACTCACGTTCACAGCACTATTATTCACAAGAGCCAGAACATAGAAGCAACTCAAGTGTCCATCAACAAATGAATGGATAAACAAAATGTGACATGTATTTTGGAATATTATTCAGCCTCTGAAAAGAAGGAAATTCTGACACATGCTGCCACATGGATGAACCTTAAAGACATTATGCTTAAGTGAAATAAGCCAGACTCAAAAGGTCAAATATTGTATGATTCCACTTACATGAGGTAGTTAGAGTAGTCAAATTTATAGGGACAGAAGGTAGAAAGGTGGTTGCCGGGGTGATGAGAGCGGGGAATGGAGGATTGTTGTTTAACAGATGCAGAGTTTCAGTTTGGGATGATGAAACCATTCTGGACATGGATGGTAGTGACGGCTGCACAGTGTGAATGTACTTAATACCACTGAACTGTACACTTAAAAGTGGTTAAAATGGAAAATTTGATGCCAGGTATATTTTACCACAATAAAAAAAAGATCATTTTGAAAAAGTAAAGTTCCCGCTTACCGTTTAACCAGCCTCACCAAAGTTATCATCTTGCATACATAGTAAAATTACCAAAGCCAGGAAATAAACATGGATACTATTAACTAATCTGCCGTCCTTATTCAAAATTTTCCAATTGTCCCACTCATGTCCTTTTTTCTGCTCCAGGATCCAATCCAGGATATGCATTGCACTTAACTGTGATGTCTCTTTGGTCTCCTCCAATTTGGAAAAGTTCTGCAGTCCTTCTTTGTCTTTTAAGAACACGATGACTTTAAAGAATACTGGCAAGTTATGGGTTTGTCTAATGTTTCTACCTGGTTAAATACACGTTGTGTATTCTCACCAAGAAAACAACATAACTGATATGCCCTTCTCAGCACGATACCATACCATGAGGCATGTGATTTCAATATGTCTCATTACCAGTGAGGTTAATTTAGATCACTTGGTTAGGGTATCTCTGACAGATTTCTCCACTATGAATATACAATTTCCCCTTGTTTACCATTATATTTTACCCATTAATTTTAGCATCCATTGGTGATGCTTGCCACCCACGATTATTACTGTGGTGTTTCCTGAATGATGATATTCAATTTCTATCATTACTTCTACATTTGTTAATTGGAATTCCAATGCAAGGAAGAATTTTCCCTTGACTCCATTCAAAATTAATTTCTAAAAAAAATCAGTAAAACAAGCCAGAATAATGGTAAAATATGTCCCTCCAATGCCTACTGGCACTTACCAACTCAAAGTTCCTTTCTAGTGTAAAAATTCTCAGATCTGTCATGCCTTCTGCAATAGGAAACAAAACTTGAAGTTCATACCACCTGGCAGTGGCCAAAGGCACAAGTCTTTGGAGAGCAAAACACAGCACACTTACATTTTCTTTTCCTCCCTCCACTTTTTTTTATTATTAAATCTTAATATTATCCTGAGTATATCAGCAGGGTTAAATAGAGAAAACATTTAAGAACCACTGAGCCTGGAAAATACACATGAAATATTTATGTTAATGTTGCACTAGAGAATGTGGATTTTAATGAACAGGAATTAAATCACAAAAGCTGCAGTGTTCTAGAAAATTTTTATCTGTACACAGACCCCTCATTCATGTCCATGCCCTTGCTGTTCTGACCCTATGCCCTTCCCCCTGTTCCAGGAATGTCCTTTGAAGGCCCCTATCTGAGCTGCTCCAGGCTGGCGTCACCAACGAATGGACAGAATCAATATTATTGTAGAGTTTTGAGTTAACACAGCCCTGAAAGATGAAGAAATAAAACTTTCTTCAGTTAGCTATTTGTTCTTGTTATCCATTGCTGAGCAATGAGCCAACCCAAAATTTAGGGTTATAAAATAGCCACCATTGTATTAAGCTCATAAATTTATGGATCAGAAATCTAGAAAGGATATAGTGGAAATGGCTTGTCCATGGTCCACAATGTCTGGAGACACAGCTGGAAGCTCAACAGCTAGAAGAGGACTAGAATGACTATAGAGTCTGAAATCATCCAGAAGCTTTTCCACGTAAGTATTTAGCACCCTAAATGGGAAACCTGAAGGCTGGGCTGAGCCAGGGTTGTCAATCAAAGCACTACACATGCTTCCCAGTGTGGCTTGGGCTTCCTCACAGCATGGCAGCCTGAAAGTTGGACTTTTTAAATTGTAGGTCAGGACTTTAAGAGCAAATGTGTTCCAGGGAGCAGGGCAGAAGTCGCATGGCTTCTTACGACTTAGATTCAGAAGTCATGTAGAATCACTTCTACCATACTCTTGTAATCAAAGCAGTCACATTCCCCAGATTCAAGGGTTGGGGTCATGGACCTGTTCTCTTGTTATGAAGAGTGTCACAGAATCTTGGCTATGATTTTAAAAGAGCCACACTATTCAAAACTGAAACACCAGGGAAATACAATTTTTAATAAAAACGGAAAATATTCTCTTAGTCTGAATGCACTTCCTTTCCTCCAGAAATTCTAAGAAACATTCGCTAGGTATCCCTCTGACTAAAATAATCCCTCCTTTGGGTTCCCCTAGCACCTTGTCCATAACTCTGTTACAGTGCTCTTTTTATTGTACTCTCACGACAAAAATATAAAATCGTAACTAACAATTATTGAGTGCTCACTATGTGCCAGGTATTATTCTAAGTACTTTTCCTGCATTACCTCACTTAATTCCCATGGCAACAATGTGAAAAGGGAAAACCCCATTTAATAAGTAAAAAAATCTGAGGCCCACAAGGGTTAAATAACTTGCCAAAGGTCATATTGCTATTAAGTGGAAGAGCTAGAAATTAAACCAACACACTGTGGCTCCAAAACTTGTGTTCTTACACCACTGAACTACGGATTACCATTAATATGCTACTCTGCACAAATCTGCCTTCCCTAGTGAATTGTGAGTTATTTGCAGGCTGAAACTATGTCATAGTTATCTTTGTCTCTCCAGCACCAAACATGGTGCCTGGCTTATGACAAGGAAAACAAAAATACACAATAGAAAAGTGCACAAAAGAAAAGAAACTAAAATGCAAATAAATACATGAAAAGATGCTCAAATTTTCAAAATAGTTAAAGACATACAAATAAGTGGCATATTTTGCCTATCAAATTGGCAAAAATTAAAATGCCAATCAGTAAATATCAATCCAGTATTATTGGATTGATGTTATTAGCAGTATGGGAAAATGGATATTTTTATTCTGATAACTTTTTGGTGGCTCTTGGAATATATAACTTTATAGGGGAACTTTTCAGAAGTATTTATCAAAATGATAAATGTTCATAATCTATGACTGAGTGATTGAATTCCTAAGATATATTCTACAGGAACTCTCATCTATTCACATACTGATAATTACAAAGCTCTTCATCAGAGCATTTTTTAATACCAGCTTGATTGAGGTATAATTCATATTTCATAGTATTCACCCTTTAGAAATGTGCAATTCATGATCTTTAGTATATTCAGAAAGTTGTACAATCATTACCATGATCTAATTTTAGAAAATTTTTATCAACCCAAAAAGAAGCCCTGAGCCATTACCAATCACTCCTCATTTCTGCCTCCTTCTAGCCCCAGACAACTACTAATCTACTAATGTATACTGACAGATGGAATTGCTGGGCCATATCAAAGGTCTATATTTAACATTTTGAATAAATGCCAAAGGGTTTTCCAAAGGGGCTGTGTCATTTTACTATCCTGCCAGCAACTTGTAAGGGTTCACATTCCTTCCCCGTCCCAGTCAACACCTTCTGGAAAGGGGAGGGGTGTATATGTTTTTACCCATCTTAGTAGGTGTAAAGTGATATCTTACACTTTTGATTTTCATTTCCCTAATATCTAGTAATGTTGAACATCTGTGTGTTTATTGGCCATTTGTATGTCTTCTTTGGAGAAATAGCTATTCAATTATTTGCTAATTATTAAATTGGGTTATTTGACTGTATTGTTGTATTATAAGCATTCTTTAACTATTCTTATACAAGCCCCTTATGAGAAATATGATTTGAAAATATTTTCTCCCATTCTGTGGGTTTTTATTTTCTTATGATTTCCTCTGAAGCACAACTATTCTTAATTTTAATGAAGTACAATTTGTATATTTCTTTTTGTTCCTTATACTTTTGGTGTTGTATCTAAGATAACATTGCCTAACCCAAAGTCACGAAGATTTATTCCTATGTCTAATCTAAGAGTTGTATAGCTTTAGCTCTTACATTTAGGACTATAAATTGTTTTAAATTAAATTTTGCATGTGGTTTGACATACGGATCCAAATTCATTGTTTTTTTCATTTTCCATGTGTATTTCCAGTTGTCTAAGCATAGTTTGTTGCAAAGACTGTTCTTTCTCATTGACTTTTCTTAGCACCCACGTTGAAAATCAATTGATCATAAGTTGATTATTATAAATTATTTATGGACTTTCAATTTTATTCCATTAAACTCTATGGCTCTTTTATGCCAGTACCACAGTGTCTTGATTACTGTAACTTTGAAGAAATGTTGAAATAGAAAAATCTAAGTCTTCCAAATTTGTTCTTCTTTTTCAAGAGCACCTTTGCTATTTATTTGGTCCTCTGGGTTTCCATTTAAATTTTAGGATCAGCAAAAACAACATCTGAGATTTTGAAAGTAATTGTGTAGAATCTACAGATAAGTTGGAGGGCATTGCCATCTTAAAAATCCATGAACATAGGATGCCTTTCTATTTATTTAGATCTTCTTTAATTTCTTTCAATGATATTTTGTAGTTTTCAGTGTACAAGTCTTGCACTTTTGTCAGTATCTTGTTTATTTGATGTTATTATAAATTGAATTTTTTCCTTAATTCCATACCTGGACTGTTCATTGTTTGTATATAGGAATAGAATTGATCTTTCATGTTAATCTTATATCCTGCAACCTTGCTGAACTCTTTTGTTAATCCTAATAAATTTTTGTGGATTCTTTAGGACTTTCTATATATAAGATATGTATCCTACAAATATAGCTTTTTTCCTTGCTTTCTAATCTGGATATCTTTATTTCTTTGCCTTGCCTAAATGCCTTGGGTAGAATCTCTAGTACACTCTTGAATATAAGTAGCGAGAACAGACATCCTTGTCTTATTTTGATCTTAAAGGGAAAGCATTCAGCCTTTCAATATTAACTATGATGT
>CAUYRT010041978.1:0-39793 GCA_963574885.1 Lepilemur ruficaudatus
TATTAGTTAATAAACTAATGCTATTTCTTCATGTACAAAGTTACTGGTTTAGGAAGTGATGTTTAAATGTATTTAAAATACAATGAAATTATTCTTATTTTATAATCAGTAGTGGTACCACAAAATTTATTGACCAAAGTAGGATAATTTAAGATTGAATGTGGGTGCTCACACTAATTATTCTTGAATAATAGGTATCAACCAGGATGATCTTGGGCAAACTAGGATGTATGACTGATCTAAATAAGTGCTCAATAAATATTAGATATTTCAATGATGATAATGATATTATCAGAGTATGACATTCAGCTTGAAAAACATTCAGGCAGGAAATACGATTTGTTATTTTTACTGCTATGTATGGAGGCATTAGTGTCAATCAAACATAGATTTGTTTGACTCCCTAATATGTATATGCTACTTTTGGAAAAACAAGCATTTTCTCCAATTATTTTAGATAATTCATCTGTAATCTAGGGATTATCTTCTCTATCTTTTGTGGATAATATGAGGATTAAATGTGAAGAGATAGATATAGATATATTTACATTCTCTCGATACTTAAAGTTTAACTTGACATGCTAAAAAAAATCAAAGAAGTACCTGTGAATTGTAACATTTGCTATAGTATAAAATCTAAATATATTTTACTAAAAATTTAAGCATGAATACATATAACAGACTACAGATAACATTTATGATGCACCAAATAATAACATCAAGTAGTTTTTTACCACAGAATTAATCAAAGCTCCTTAGATCTACATACCTAAGTAAATATTAGAATGGAGAAAATTTATTTAATTGGTTCCTACTTGTATGCTACCCATTTGAAGATTCTTGACAGAAATAACAAAGTGATAAATATAAGTACTTAAATAGACATGTTAAATGTTTATTTAAATTCCTTTAATTTAAATTCTGGCTTGTATTTTGATATCATTTACATAATTACTCCTGTTTATAAGAATGCTGTGGGTTTTACAATCTATATTTCATTTCTATGTATAACTAGAAAACTTATACATAATTGGATTTTAAATTAAATTCTATTTTAAATTAATAGAATTTAAAATTTAAGATTTTAAAATTTAAGATTTTAAATTAATAGAATTTAAAATTTAAATTCTCATTTTCTACTTTACTTATTATCAGTCCATAATTAGCTTATAAACTACTGTGGTATTTGATCATGTTATGGTACACCTAGATTCTTGTATTAATCTTGAAGTCCAATAAAGACAATTTTGGGATTAATTGTACTGATATTTTTTATACATTAGAAATTCTAGGTATATTTAATTTTATTTTGTTTTTATTTCAATAAATTCAGGAGACACAAGTGTTTCTGTTACATAGATGAATTGTTTCATGCTGAAGTTAGAGCTTTCAGTGTACCAGTCATCACAATAGTATGCATTATACCCAATAGGTAGATTTTTATCCTTCACCCCCCTCCCCCTCCCCTTCTTACTTTTCAAAGTACATTACACCTCTTTATGACCATATATATCCCTAGTTTAGCTCCCACTTATCAGTGAGAATATGTGGTATTTGTTTTTCCAATCCTGAGATACTTCACTTAGAATAAATATAAATTTTTATTTCAAATAAATCAATCACCTGAAAATCTTCTAATTGTTAAAATAAACAAAACACCTCCTATGAAACTGAATAGCTCATATCTTATACAAAGCTTAATCTAAATTTCAAGGTAATGTCTTGGATACTATCAAAATCAAATATATAGTTAGGTATGGGGACAATTTTTGTCCACTATAAACTAGTAAATAAATGAATTACTTGCTCTAATGCCATGAATATGTGAAATTGGCCTACTATAGTATTTTTGTCCTTTTATGAAAAATAATTCCCATTTTTAGAATTAGCAATAGCTAACATACCTTGTTTTGAGAGTCACGTTGTACTTTTCTGTGTAAACATAAGACTCTTGAAAAAAACAAAGAAAATTTTAACTGATTGTGAAGAGTTTTTTAAAAAAATCACTGACTCAGCAATGCATCAATCTGTTGAAAATGGCTAAAAATTGTGGGGAAAACATCAGTGGTTTACTTAAGACCAGAGCTCGGTCACCTGTTTTATATTCTGTAACACAAATGCAGAAACCTATACAATAGTAAAATTGTGGCTTATTTTTTTGATCTCAGTTATTGTAACTGCAATGATAGCTTTGATGCCCTGCCATCTACAGCAGCATTTTTATGATGTTCTAATGTTAGTGCTTTGTGTTAAGCATCTATAGCCTCTATTATAACTGCAAGCTTCAAACTGAATAGATTCGTCTTTTAATATGATAGAAGTGAATATACCGAATATTCTTAATATTAGGCATCACCTAAACTATTGAAATAACTCTATTTGTTTTCTCTTTAAATCGCTGACTTCCATGCTTTGTAAATATAAGTAATTATTGACTTTAAATACTCTGCCAGGTTTAAAGACTTACTGGAGACTTAAAGGGGGCTTTATTGATCAACACTATAGTGACAGCTGACTACAAAGTGACACACTCCTGTTAGTCAGATAATTAATGTGCACTAAAGCAAATTGACAAAACTACAGGTTGTAGAGTGTCGAAAAGGGGGAAAAAAATCACATCTCTTGCCTGAAGAAACTTTAGTATAATTAGGCTAGGTTTGAAGATACCAAAGATTTACAGCAAGCTTATTATAATCTCTGAGAGTTACAAAATTCAGTGCAAAGCTATTTTATGTTTCCAGGACACCCTTTACCAATTGTATAAAGCATAATCACAATATCTTAATGCCATGTTCTAGAAATTCATCTATCTTCTTCCTTGTAATCCTTGTAGAATATAGAACATAATTATCTTCTTGTCTTCTTTCTTTTCTTCTTAAATTCAATGCTTACTAACTTGTTTCAGAAAAATTAAAGTGTGGAAATGAATAAGAATAAAAAACAACGTAATATTGATTTAAAAGAAAATATATTATATTGTTTTAAAAGTTAAAACAGGAAACAATGTTTTTTTTAATGAACAACCAAATGTAGGATTTATCCTGTATTATGTATTAATATTATTCATATATAATTATATATGCAGATACAATCATATGTTCATATCTTTTATAATCTGCTACTTATCAATGATATTTTCTCACATTTCTTCTTACCTAGCTTAGATTCTCTTATCTTTCATTAATAACACTCCCACACATATCCCTTCAACTGCTTTATTTTTCTTTAATATTAGCAAACTACAATCCTAGTTAAAGCCAGCTTTCAGCCTACTCCATGTCTGCATATACGCATCTGAATGACACTGGTGAATAGGCTACCATGCAGACTTGCCTTATTTTAATTTTGTGATCAATGTTCTCAAGTGAGCCCTTAATCCTGACAGGCAATCATACTACATTTCTTCTGTTTGAGTCACTCTCCTTTTTTCCTATACTGTTGCTCTATACCTTCTGCTCCCTCTTAAACTCCTCCACTGTCCTCACAGATGATGACCTTGTTTTCTACTTCACTGAGCTATAGAAGCAATTCCCAGAATTATATTAATTATACGATCATAAAGGGAAAAACAAAACAGACAAAATAAACAAAAAAACTCCTTAAAACCATATCTCTTAGGTCAAACCAAGTATTAAAATCAATAAGAGCATTCATATTGAAAAATTCAATGGCCAATATTTTCTCTTTATCTCAAATTATCAGTGATATTTGATACACTTGACCATATTCCCCTTAAAACAACTTGTTTATTTAACTTTCAGGATATCATATCCTCCTGGCTATTCTGCTGTTTCACTACACATTGATTTTCAATGTCCTTTCCTAATTCTTTTTTAATTTGCTTGAACTGTTAATGGTGGCAACTGAAGGACTAAATCTATGAACATTTTTTTAAAAAATGTATCTTCACGCCATGTGATGGTTAATTTTAGGTGTCAGCTAGACTAGGTCACATGGTGCTCAGACTTTGTTTAAACATTCTAGGTGTGCCTATGAGGGTGTTTCTAGATCAGTTTAACATTTGATTGGTTAGACTGAGTGAAGCAGTTGATCTCCCCAGTGTGGGCAGATCTCATCCAATCTGATGGATGGAAGGACTGAATAAAATGAAATGAATGAGTAAGGAAGAATTGACTATGGTTGACCTAGCTGACTTTGAGCTAGAACATCAGTCTTCTGCTTTCTGACTCAGACTCAGACTGGAACTTGCACCAGTAGGTCTCCTCATTCTTAGGCCTTTGGACTCATACTGGAACTACATTTCTACTGGCACTACTGGATATCCAGTCTGCCAACTGCAGACCTTGGAAATTCTCAGCCATACGGGGAAATTACTTAGACTATCTATCTATCTACCTACCTATCTACTTACCTGCCTACCTATATCCTATTGGTTAGGTTTCTCTGGAGAACCCAGACTGATACATTCCCTTAATGATTTCATAGAGTTCCACAATGAAGCACCATTTGTCCACTGATAGCTCTCTAGATTATTCTCAGACAGAACATCTCCTATAAACTGCAGGTTCACATTCAACTGTATAGTTTATGTTTGTGCTTTGGTGTTCTAATAAGAATCTCAATCATAATATGTCCAAAACCAGAGTAAACAGGTCTTCTTTCTTTATGACTGCTATTCCTAAAATTTGCCCCATTTTTTTCTTTCAATTTCTCTGGCCTAAAGTCATCAGTGGAGTTGTCTCTTTCTCTTATAAAACGTCCAATCCCTTAAGCAAATACTCGACTATGAATTCAAAAACGATCTGGAGTTGACCCACTTTTTAACCTCCTCTACTTCATCTTTTGTGCAAAGTATACTCATTTCTTTTCCATATTATTGCAAAAGTTTCCTAAATTTCTATGTTTTTTCTGTTCTTGTACCATAATATCTATTCTTAATGTGGCAATCAGACAATACTGCTGAGATTTGTAAAATCACCTTTTACCTCAATTCAAAACTCCCAATAGCTATTGATGGCCATCTAGGTAATTTGAATCAACTTTCCCATTGATAAAATCTGGGTAAATGTGTAAATAGACATGTAAAGTCATCGAAGACAAAAAAGGAGAGTAGAAGAATTCAAGGTAAGACCCAAAGAGAAGAAAACTCAAGACTTGAATGTGTTATTTGAAGTCATTTTTCATCTTTGCAAGATTCCATAAATAGCGGGTGAAAGAAAGAGAAGCTAAGCAGAGCTTGTTATATAGTCACAAAACACGTGGGTCAAAATTAGACTTTGATTTTGACAAACTATGGGGTGCTGGTAAAAATTTCTATCTTTAATAAGACAATCGATGTAATATTATAGGAAAAAGGATAAAAAATCATAGGTCCCTGAAAAGATCGGATACCAACTTTGATGTTAATTTCTGATATTAAATAATAATGTGCAACCTTTGTGGAAAAGAATTTGGAGATTCCTCAAAGAGCTAAAATTAGAATTACCTTTCGATCCAGCAATAGCATTATTGGGCATCTACCCAAAAGAGCATAAGACATTCTATGATAAAGACATCTGCACCCAAATGTTTATGGCAGCACAATTCACTATTGCCAGGTCATGGAAACAACCCAAGTGCTCGTCAATTCATGAGTGGATTGCTAAAATTTGGTATATGTTCACAATGGAATATTACTCAATATTAAGAAATGACAGTGAGTTAGTACCTCTTATATTATCCTGGATTAAGCTTCAACCCATTATTCAAAGTGAGGTGACACAAGACCCAAAGAATGGGCCCCACTTGTACTCATCAAACTGGCATTGACTGATTAATACTATGGTGCCCAAATGGTGGGAGTGTTCACTAGGGAATTGGGGGGTGCGGGTAAACCCACACCTGAGCGACGTGGTGGGCACTGTGGAGGGGTGGGATATGCTTGAAAAGTAGTTGGGGAGCACAATTAGGGGTCTCGATGGGGGAAAGGAATTCCTCTAAAACTGATTTATGTGATTAACTGTACACCTCGGTAAATTCACTGAAAATTATTTAATTGTACACTTAAAATGGAGTGTTGGTTGTACATAGATACAGTTGCAGCACTATGTATGTACTCTCTGGACTACTTTGACAGAGTAGGTTTTTGAATGTAACAAGATAAGCCAACTTGAGTGGTAATATATTTTGGGAAATCAGCTCACTACAAATTGTGACTATAAACATTGTACTGTAAATGTTTTGTAGTTTTCCCCCAATAAAATTTTTGGAAGAAAAAAAATACTACTGATATACAATAGATAGAATCAGTAAGCAAAATTTGATTCCTTGAAAAAACTAATGACATTTTCAAAGCTCCGTCAAGTATAAAAGAAAGGAGCACAATAAATGGAATTAAGAATGGAAAGGAAAACAGTGGCATGCGTTGCAGAGATAATATGAGGATAGTGCAACCAGCATTATGTAATGAGTGAAATAACCAAATTACCAGAAAAATTCAATTAATAAAATGGAAACAGTAGGCTTTTTACTATGCAAAGAAAATAAAAGATTGAGGATTTTTTTTAGTTGGGGAATTTTAACAATTGTTCAAGGAACAAATATTTCCAATGCTATACAAATATCTTAAAGAATAAAAAGTAGAAAAAATGTTCAAGTTATTTTACAATTCCAATACAAACTTAATTATTACTTAATATTAATACTAATAGCAGATATAGATCTTATATGAAGTAAACAAAGACCATTCAATCATTAATATGGCAGATTCTTAAACAAAATATGTTAGCTAAATTAATGTAATAGTGCCCAAATAAATACTTTGTTATGATCAAGTTGGGCCCATTCTAGACAGGCAAAGTTTGTCTGACATTACAAAATTTCTTAATATTATTTACCACATTAACACAGAGAAGGAGAAAAAATTATACAACTAACTCAATAGTTGCAGAAATTAAGAAAATAAAAATATTGTGTTGAATACTTGTACTAAACTAAGAATAGAAAGAAATACAGAAGCTGAAGATTTGAGAATCCTCAAAAGAATTAGCAAACATATACTCAGTACTGAAATGCTGAAAATCTTACTTTAAGATCATCTGCAATAGTAAGGTGCCCAATATCAGCAGTTCTAGTCACAATTTCTCTGGAGATTTAGACAGTGCAATGAGGTAAGTAAACATACGGATTTGAAAGAATAGAAAAGGAATTTACTATGATTTGCAGAAAATAGGACTGCCTATGCTTAAAATAGAAAAGAATCTTTAGACACCATTCTACAATTAATAAAATGGCAAGCAGTTTAGTTAGATATAAGGTAATTTTCACCCATATACATTAGCAAAAAGTAAAAATACGATCCAAAAAAATGAGTTATGTAGGAATAAATCTAAGACTAGATGTGCATGACATCTATGTAGAAAATTATAAGCTTCAGTTTAGAGATATTAAAGAATATCCAAATAAATAAGGTTTAATATTAATGGATATGAAGATTAATTGTCATTATGATGTCTACTTTCCCCAATTAAATAATTTATAGATAGAGAAAATTGAAATAAAAATTTCTAAGATATACTTTATGAAAGCAAATTAGAAGTTTACTCTAAAACATATGTCGAAGGCTAAGGAACCACAAGAGCCAAGATAAACAAAAAGAAGAATAAACTATTTGGAGAATCATTCTTATGATATCAAGATATTTTATAAAGGGATATAAAATAAGACAATTAGGTATTTCCTTAGGTTAAGAATAACACATCCAAGTAACAGAATAGTAAGCTCAGATACAGAATTTGAAATGGCAAGATATTACTGAAGATAACTGGAAATAGTATAGACTATTGTATACTGAGAAAATTTATTGGATGGACAATGAAAATGAATCTTTCTCTTCATCTTGCCATAAAGAAAAAAATGAATTATTGATGAAAGATTTAAATATAAAAGGGATGATTTCCTTGAGAAGGAAATATATGAGAATACTTTTATCACCTCATGGTAAAGAGGAATTTCTTTTAAAAACACATGGAATAGTTGTCAGAAAAATAAGAAATTTTGTTCATTAAAAGACCAAAAAATAAAAAATGAAAATATTATTTGCAGAGTGGGATAAGATAGTTGCAAAACATATAGTCAATGCATATGAAGAACTCCTACAAATGAAAAGCATAACAGATAAAAACAATTAGGTAAAATACATAAAACAAGATTTTCATAGAAAGGGTAATAAAATTATTCAGAAATAAGATTATACCATTAGAAATTAAGATAAAGAACATTAAAACCATAATGTAGAGAACTTTCATAGTAACTGTATAGGCAAAATCAAGAATCTGAAAATTCATGTGATGATATAGTTGAAGAATGAGAACTCTCATATGCTGATGTAAATGTTAAGTTGATAAAGTAGATACAGACATTTCAGTTTGGTGTTTCACAATGTACTTGAGTATATACATTTGTAATGATCCAACCAATCTACTACCAGGAATAGATTCTTACATATGTGTACAAGCAAAAACTTTGTACCAGCATTATTTTTTCACATCACCAAACTGGACACAAATTAAATTCCCATGATAAAATATGAATGAACTGTGAAATAGTATATACTGATAAAATTAGATGAATTACAGTAACATAAAACATATTTGCCTCTCAGAAACAAAACGTTGAGGGATGACAGCCACAAGTGAATCTACACACTATATTTTAAATATATTTTTGGAGACATATACCTGTGGAAGAAAATATAGAGAAACATAGAATAATTAATAAAATATTCATAAAGTGGATAATTCTTGTCAGGAAAATGCAATCACTTAAGGGCTCAAATGGGCTTTGAAGATGTGGATATTCCTCCATCTGTTAAATTGGGAGTTATGAATGAATAAATTGGTGTTTTCTTGTATTATTGTATTTAAAATGCTTATATTACATATATGTGTATACATATGATTATACATTTAATATGCTAATTATATAATTAGTGCACTTATTCAACATTTATTAAGAAAGTGATTTTTAGCAGATTGATTAACTTATGCCTATTTATGCTATGAGAAAATACTATTTATAGATCTGTTAGCTTATTAACTGCAAGCTTTTTTTTGGCAAGCATTGTTGGACTAATTTTGGCAGAAAACATTTTTACAGCCAATATAGCTCATTATAGAGTTTAGTTTTCCCAAAGGCTTAATTTGAAGAAAGGAAATGTCCCAAAACTCATTTAGAAATCTTTACAATTATAAAATCACAAATACTGGATTCAATCATATAACAAAAATATAATAAAAGATGTGTCAGAAGTAGTAGTGTTATTTAAGTTAGTTTATAGTAAAATGACATTAAAAAATTAAGCAACAAAATTATTTTAAAAATCTGTAAGTACTGGATATACATGTAGCCATTCTGTCTATAATTTGTTCTGTAAAATCTGACATTAGAAGAATGCACCTTGGGTAGACAAAGTCAAGTTGAAGGAAAGAACAAGAGAAAATACTGTGTCCTTTCATATTGTTACCTGGCTAATGTTTCAGGAGCAGGCAGTTTATAAAAGAAAATATTTTGAATTCTTGAAATGCATAGACTTTGGTAAGTGTGCCATTTTTTTCATCTTGATTCCTCTCATTCTTTTGAAGAATGAGGATGATCCTCGAACTTATTAACCTTTGTAAAGGACACATACATTGAAACTTACATATACAAATTTAGCCAAGCCATAACCAATGGAAAATGAAAATGACATGTCACTCTAAAAAGTACAGAACACAATGCAAGCTATCACTGTTTGCTAGGGAGACCAGCCAGTGAAAGTTAAAATGTGCTCACTTAGAGTTAAGAAATTGGGTAACAGATGCCAGGATAAATGGAGCATATCAAGAGTATGTAAATTTTTGACAAACATAGTAAACACAATATTTCCAAAATATGGCCTCTCAGCAAGTTTTTACCTTAAGACGTTTTAATGTATTGTTCCAAATCTATGCCATTTAAAAAGGATACAAGTGAACTTACATTCCCAAGTAATGAAATGGGAAAGTTTTCTGGGTAAATATGGTCAGTGCAAAAAATTTATTCCCAGTGAATAAGAGATAGTGACAGAAAACACTGCAAAATATCCGAAAGTGTTAAAGCTGGCCAAACCTGCAAATAATAATAAGAAAAATGCCTCTCTACTGTCTATCCTTCAATGAGTATGATGAAGCCAAGAAAAATCTGGCTCCTCTCCCAGATGAATATACCCAAAATTAAAGGAATTACAAGGCACAGGTTACTACTCATCATTGACTTGCATGCAATATTAGTCACATGAGAAAATATATAATTGCTCATCCCGGGATACAAAATTATTTCAACCAATACATTCCTCCCCTCAGAAACACAAGTTATGAAGAAAAATTGAAGAAGGTAAGCTAGTTCTCATAGGAAATAGAATGGTTGTCACTTAATTGAAGTTTTAAACCCAGCAGGGATCAAAAAGATCATTCCAAATGAACTCTTTATATTTGTAAAAGGGAGTGAGAAACAGAATGAAATGTTACCAGAATGTTCATTCAAGCTTAACTGGTTTATAAATTAAGGGATGCATACTATTTTACAACAATGTCCTTTATTTTACTAGTCTATTTTTAAATTTTCATTTCATGCCTGTTTTCTAATGGATTCTAATGGATTTGAAATCATTTACTGATTTCCATATATCATTATAGGGAATCACATAAAACACAGAAAATTTAAAGTGAATGCATTGCAGTGGA
Organism: Lepilemur ruficaudatus; assembly: GCA_963574885.1. NCBI lineage: Eukaryota > Metazoa > Chordata > Mammalia > Primates > Lepilemuridae > Lepilemur > Lepilemur ruficaudatus. The sequence goes on from CAUYRT010041978.1 coordinate 10,701, forward strand.
TGTCACACGTCATCTAATGAGCACATTATTACAATTGAGCTGTAAATTTGATTTGAAATTTAAAGACATTACAGTGTGAGCACTTGGATGCAGATGTGACATAGCATTCCTTCTTTCATCCCTATCACCAGCACATTTCTTACACTGAAAGTGTATGAATCAATGGATGCAAATAAAACAAATAAGTAATGAAAAATGTCATTTGAATTCTAAAATAATATTTGTTCAAAATTAGTATTAAATGTATACTTTGGGCAAAAATTCATTGCTGAACAAGGCCAGATGCCTGACCTCAAGAAGCTTCTGGCCCGTTAAGTGAGAAAGCCAAGAAAATAGGTACTTTCAACACATTACAGTAGGTTCAAAGACAGGGCAAGTTCACATGCTATAAACACACATTAAACAGAACCTAACCAAGAATTGAGGGCTAGAAATGTTTCCTAACACTTTTGACCTGTGCAATAATAGAAATTCAACAAGTAAGAAGACAACATTCTGATTAGATGGGTTAATAAATTCGTTTGGAAAAACAGTTCTATTCAGAAAATTATTTTGAGTCTTTTTACATAAAAATGACTTAATGTATCTTCCTATTTCATAAACTCTGTGAAAATAAATAATTTTAATTGATTAGAGCCACTTTCTCTGTGGAATTCAGAACAATGAACAGACTTGAGACCATGGTAGAGTTAGATTTAATTCACGATATAAATTATACATTCAACATGTAAAATAATAATTATGATTAAGTACAAATTATCCTGAGAATGTAGTAAATTGCCTATACTTATGCCTCATATTAATAAATTATGTGTATTTCCCAATAAACCCAACTCTGTCCTATTTCTTTCATTGTTGAAACAGATCAGTTTGCCTTAGCTTAAATATTAGCTGATGATACTGGTTTGTTTATTAGCCATGTTTTGTGGAAAATAACTTTCCTTAAACACAAAATCACTCTCTCTAATGTGTGAAATTCATTTTGCAAACATTATGAAGAAATTAGAACATCTGAAGAAAGTGGATTCCTGTCTTCCATCATATGCTCACTCTAAAGTATTATAGAACCTCCCTGAATAGGAGAAAAAGAACTTGTTCTATTTGTTTCTATTTGTACTATTTAAAATATTCTTTCTCTTTCTCTCTGTCTCTCTCTCTCTCTGTGTATCTTCCTGTCTCTTTCTCTCCCTCCATCGCTTTTTCCCTCTCTTTCCCTCATTTTCTGTTCCTCTATACACACGTAATAGTCCTTTTTAAATAATCAATACATAACAAATTGCCACAGACTTAGCGATTTAAACAGTTCTCTATAGATCATAAGTTCAGGTAATACATGGGGCGGGGGTTCTACGCAGAGTATCACAAGTGTAAAACCAAGGTGTTAACTGGGCTACATCCTCACCTGAAACTTGGAGTTCTCTTCCAAGCACAGGTAGTTGGGGCAGAATTCAGTTCCTTGAAGATTTAGGTCTAAAAGCATAAATCTTGCTGTTGCCTAGAGGTTTCTCCTAGCTTCAAGAAATTCCCCATGTTTCTTGACATGTGTCTCTTCCATCCTCAAGGTCAGCAATAGAGAACCTCCACTCTATTGAATCTCTTTAAATTTTCAATTTTTTTTTTTGTCAGGAAAAGAAGAGCTCATCTGAGTAGGTTTGTCCATCAAGGAAAATCTCCCTGTTGGTCAACTGATTTAGGAACTCAATTACATCTATAAAATCCTTGTACTCTATCACCTAAATTAGTATTTGATGCAATAATTGGAAGAAGCTATGTATACACCAAGCACCAAGAATTATCAGGTCATTGTAGAATTCTGCCAAAAACACACATGGTTAAATTGGCTTAGACTGAAATGGTTATGCTGCACTTTCACTAACATGAAGAGTATGAAAATACTTTAAAACTCTATCTTGATAGGGTCAAACTGCTCAAATTTATTTTAGAGTTAAGTTAAGGGAGTCTGGTAATTTATATAAACATTCTTCATTATATCTCACACTGAATTGACTTTTGACAACCTGATTTAAAATTAAACTAAACATAATTTTGGAAGGTTGCATTGTCAAGTTCTCTCCAAAATTCATCTTCCACAGAAGTTTGAATTTCATTTAAGTCTGATGAAAAGGCTTGGAATACCAGATAATATAAACTAAACCCAAACATTTTGTTCTTTTAAGACTTTAACAAGGATACATTAAAAAGCTTTGCATAAAGCACTGTCCAAATGATAATGCTAAGTGATCTTCGGATTGGTTTAAATAGGTCCTCGATAAAACTTTTTCATCCTAGAGAATAGTGAGTTCCAAGGAGTGCATGAAGTCATGTTCTGCAGAGTGGACAGACTAACCTATGATATGTGCCCTATTTTGAGTATCCTAATAAATATCCGGGGAAATGATGTATATACAAATTACTATATTCAAAATTGTATGTACTGTTACAAATCTGCAGAAATGCCACAAACAGTTAAAGGAAGAGTTATTATTTCTGGTTTCCATGAATGAAATAGAGGGGATGTTCGTAGCTGGAAATACTTCATCAGGATTTAGAATAAAATCCAGAATTTCATCTGGAACATATGGAGAATAAAATGAGAAAAATTAAAAAAATGTCTAATTCAATTTAGCAAGAGGTAGTATAGTGCTTTAACAAATTTTATAGTTTTTATGCTAAATGTTTGACTTACTACGTGTGTGTGTATATGTATATGTGTCTTTGTGTGTGTATGTGTGTATATATATATGTATAAAACTGTTATTGTTGTTCAATAGGTTCCAACAAATTGTGATCTCATTAATTATTTCTACTTATTCTGTAGGTTTATACCATTTAAACAAAAGGATAAAGTTAACTTTTTCTTATGAAATATTAATTATAAAATATATTATTTTTTTTAAAGCTAAATTATTTTGGAGTTAGATATTATGCAATAAAGATAAACATTTCAAAAATCAAACTCATTCACATCAACAGCACTTACTTGTGAAAGCTAACCAGTTGTTTTTAGATTGGTGAATATGTCTAGAGTTTTTTTATGTATTCACATGAGGGATTTTATGGGAATTGCTTTTTGTCTCAGAATATTTTTTAGGGAAATTTCTGTTTTATTAAATGTAGTATTTGCTTAGCATGCGTTTTCTATTGTGTAATCTTTGATAGCAGAGTGTCTATGTGTTTTTCTTCAATCATTTCTCTTTTAGAAGAAAAAAATATTTCCATTTTTCATCATTGCACATAATGAAACACTTGTTACCACTGCTTATTTCTTGGGCTTGTGTTCATTTACTAATTCATTCATTTATCCAACAGTTTTTTTTTCAGTGCTTACTATCAATCTAAGACTATTCTAGTTATTTAGAATCTACTATGGAATAAGGAAAATAAAGTTTCTGATTTTATTAGTCATTTTCTTGAGAGGTTGGGGGGATGCAAATAATAAAAAAAAGAATAAATATTTTAAGTAATATGGCTAGTAATAAATACTATAGAGAAAAATAAATGGATAATGGAATGAAGAAGAATGTTGTGTGTTCTTGAAATGAATTTTTAAAAAGTTGAAATATAAGCAGAAACCTAAATGAAGAAGGAAAATGGGCAAAGATCTGCCAGGGGCAATTTCCAGGCAACAGTTACAGCTAGTTCAAATGCTTCACTACAAAAACAGAACTAGGGATGTTGTAGAAATAGCTAGAAAGGCATGTAGGCTAGAGTGGAGTGGAGGGAGACAGACTGACACTGAGCAAAAAATAAAAAATGACACAATGAAATTGATTGGCAGTGGATTTGACAACAGGGGCATTACTGATGATCGCAACCAGAGTAGTTTCAGTGAAACAGTGGATAAAAATAAGTGAACAGAGTTGTGCTCATGAGAAAATGTGAAGCATGCAAGTAGGATAGAGAGTTAGCTCTCAAGTATGTGTGAAGAGCAGTAGAAATGGCACAGTAGCTGGACCATGATATGGAAATGTGAAGTTTGGTTTTGTGGCACCTGGAGAGTATAGATTTTGGAGAGCCTCTCTTTATGACAAGAACACAAAATAATAAATGTAAATGCAAATATTTATTTAGAATTTAAAAATTACATTGTTAATTTTAAAATAGGCAATCATCAAAAATCCATAACATATTTATAAATTAATTGTTTGAAACTAACAAACCTCTGTAGTACTTTGGTCACAATATTTCTAGTCTAACCTCCTTAGTCTCTTGATATAAACAAAAGTTTTAATATAATTTTCTATAGAGATAATACAAGGGTAATTCAATAATTTTCATGAGCAAGCTTGATTTAAATTTTTTTAATTAAATTTATTTAATGTGTGATTTTTTTATTTTTTGTTTTTAAACAAGCACCACATGTATTCACCATCAAATTGGTTTCAACTGATCAACACTGAAGTACACATATAATAATAACATTCATCAGGTGTAGAGCAAGTGTGGGGGGAGAGGGGATGGGTATATTCACACCTAATGGGTACCGTGTACACCGTCTGGGGGATGGACAAGCTTGAAGCTCTGCCTCAGGTGGGGCAAAGGCAATATGTGTAACCTAAACATTTGTCCCTCCGTAATATGCTGAAATAAAATTTAATCTGTTATACTTTAGTACATTTTTCTCAGATTCACATGTTTTTATTGGATACATCAACAATGTTAAGATTATTATTAGGTTCAAATAACTTTTGGATTATTGTAAAATTTGAAAATAACTCTACCAATTATTTTTCATAATTCTGAATATGAATATTCCATTGTCCTCAAGGACAATGGATAATAAAAAGGGATAATAAAACTAAATACTCTTCGATTTTATGACAAGTTTTAGTCACTTTATCGCCTCCATATACTTCTATGTATGTTATATATCCCATAATACATTGCAACTGTTTTCATTTAGACAATTATCATCTAAAGATATTAAAAGTTACAAGATCTTTTTTTTATTTAGCTACGTTATTAACATTTCCAGCGCACTTTCTTTCTTTGTGTATATCCAAGTTTACATCTGGCATTATATTATTTCAGTCTGAAAGAGTTCCTCTAAAATTTCTTGTGTTATAGATTGCTGGCAATGACTTTGTTCAACTTTGATTTGTCTGAAAAAAGTCTTTATTTTACTTTGATATTTTGAAAAATTATTTCACTGCTTATTGTTTGCTGGGCTGACTTTTTCCCAGTACTTAAAGATGTCACACCATTCATTTTTAGCTTGCATAGTTTCTAACAAAAGTCTGTTATTCTTATTTTTTCCTTTGCATGTTATATTCTAATTTCTCTCTCTCTCTCTTTCTCTCTCCCCACCTTGCAGGTAGCTTTCAATATACTGTCTTAATCTTTGGATTTTAGAGAGTTGATTCTGACTTTCCTAATACGTTTTCTATTATATTTATCATGTTTGAATTTCCTGAATCTTTGTAAATATGTTTTTTGTTCATGTGTTTGTTTGGCTCTCATTAATTTGAGAAAATATTTTGCTATTATCTTTCAAATATTTCTTCTGCCTCAAACTCTCTCATCTCCTTCTGGAACTTAATTTTGTTCTCATTTTTTAAATATATATGTTTTAATTTTGTTAATTTAATTTTGGTAAATTCTTTTCTCTGTTGATTCTGATTGTTCATGAATATATTAAGATAAATTTTATGCCTGATAATTTTTTATTTCTAATATTTCCTTTTGTCTCTTTTTTTATACTTTCTCTCTACTGAAATCCCACCACCCCTTTTTATACATGATGTTCATTATTTCCACTAGACCTTTTGCAATAATAATTATAGTTATTTTAAAGTTTCCTTTTGGTAGCTTCAGTATCTGTGCCATATTTGAGCTGATTTTATTGGCTACTTTCTCTCTAGAGAATGGGGGTGGGGGGCATGCATGCATGTGTAGTAATTGTTGGAATGTGAAACTAATGCAAATAGAATGTATACACAGAAGTGTGCATATTCTGCCCATCAATAGTTGTGGAAGGCCAAGTCAATCTAGCCAGTAGTTTAGCTGGATATTAGTTTAGTTGTTTATGTAGTTAGTTTCAGTGCATCATAGACTCCAAAGTCTGCCAGTAAGAGGATGTTTGCTGCCTTGTTTTAGTTTTTCTTAGTGTTCCTGGTGCATGATTTGCTTTCACAAATGAATCTCTCCTGATGCACTTGCCTCTCACCCCGCAGCACTTTGATGTGACTTGCTACTCAGTGCATGGCTCATAGTAGGAATCAAAGGATTTCTCAGTTTTCCAACATAAACTTACTGTTAGACAGCCATGGAACCTAAGGCTTAGGTGTGGGGTCTTACTTGCATTACTCATCTCTCCCTCATGATATCCAAAGTCTCTTTTCTATTTTTTGGATGGTCTTGGGCAAGCACATGATTATCATCCTTCCCAAAGGTAGACTTTTAAGAAAGTCAGAATCCTGGGCCCAAGTGCTTTTCCTATTTTCTCCAAGCAGATAGTTTTACTTCATATTCAAAAAGAGTCTGAGGTCTGAGTAGTTCTTCCAAGCTCGTGCATGGAAGAAAATCTCTAAGGTTTCCTGACTTGTCCGCATTCTCTGGCAGATGTGGTAAATGTGGACTTCTCTTGTATTTGGGGTTCTGATTAATCCTATAGTATCATGCCAGCCCAAACTCAACCTTTCAGAAATATTTTGTAAAATCATCTGATTTCTATTTAACCATTTTGTGGCAGTTATCTTTTTTGCAAAAAAAAAAAAAAAAAAAAGAAAGAAAGAAAGAATTTGTGTGTTCTATCTCTATTTGGGTTAGATTTTTACCATCTGGAATTAAGTTTACCTAGTTGTTTTGTGAGGTCACTTTTCTGAATGAGCTCCAAAAAAGTTATGTAAATTACCTACCTCTTTTGTACTCATTTTAAATTGGGAGTAATAGTTTCTTGCAGATTTCTACATCTTAAGTGGATGTGGACGGAACAGTTTCTTTTCTTTCAATTTGAGTGTTCATATTTTATTAATAGTTGGTTAGCTTCTAAGCAGCTAGATTTTGTTCAATAGCCAGTTAACTTATTTTAAACTGGCAAGCTTTGTCTAACTAAATGTATATTATGCTTTTTATATATATTGTAACTTATTTTTACTATAATTTACTTCCTATTTTCTTTGATATTTTCCGCATCACCTTTCCTATTTTTAAAACTTCTTTTGAATTTTTGAGACATAGTTTCTTTATTTTCATATGATTTTTGAAATTATAACTTATTTTATGTGGCTTTTTCTTAGTACCTATTTTATAATGAATACTTTGTTAAAGGGGTCTTAAGTTTGTCACTATACCTTTCTTTCTCGTCCAAACATGAAGAATTTTGAAGTTGTAAATGCCTATATTTTCCATCGCAATTGGCATATACTGTTGCCTAATATTTCAATTCTACCTCCTACTATCCTAAAAATTAGTCATTATCATTGTCATTATTGGCAATGTTATTTAAATCTATAATGCTTTATTAGATATATCATTGTTTTCTAATTGCTTAGTTTATTGATTATTTGTAAATTATATTTATTGCCTGGGATTTGAAATTCTTTTACAGAGACATTTAGCAATATTATTTAAGCAAGAAACAACAAATGGTAAGATATTTCACTCTTTGAATTTTTTTTTCTTGCTCCTGAATGAAAATTAGGTTCGATGTTATTTTCCCTCAGCACTTAATGAGTACACAAAGATGTTTAGCAACAAATTCTCCATTGTAAATATATGCAAAGTAACTTTATTAATCACTTAATGATTATTGTCTTGAAGTCAACCTTGTCCTTTATGATGTATTTTTTCTTTTTGCATCTAATATCACTTTACATTCGAATTTTCAGAGTAATATTTTACTTCACATGAATCATATAATTACATTTAATTTTGATTCAATCGAATGTCTTAATTATTTTAAGAGATTAGTTTCTGATTTCACACTTTTGCTGTGGTGCATTTGAACATAGTTTTATCACCCAATCTCTTAATTGTTTTGGGAAATTGTTCTTTTACCCAATCACATGGACTTTTTCTATTTTTAGTATTTTAATTTATCCTAAGTTTGATCTATCTGGCCTATGTATTTTTTTATTTGATAAGATTTCGTTTTGATAATTTAGAAAATTTACGGATTTGGATGTGTATTAGTATACCCTTTATTTTTAAAAATAACATGTTTATTATTGATTTTAAGACTATCGGACAGCAACTATTAATCTGCATTATAAAAGTAAAGAAATCAATCTATTTATAATCTTTTTTTCCTCTTCTTGGCCGTTTACTTTTTTTGTTTGGTATTATTGTTGCTATCATCATGTCAAGAATAATCCATTTTGTATTTTCTTTTATAGGCATGATTTCTCAATTTATTTGTCATATTCCTCTGTTCTTTGCTTTTTCCTGATTAAAATATGCTTTTTGCCACTCTGTTGGTACAACATCTTTTTTTTCCTTTATTGAAGTATACTTTATATATCATGTCTTTACTCTATTTTAAGTGTACAATTCAATGATTTTAGTGAATCTATCAAGATGTACAGTTAATCACATAAATCAGCTTTAGAGGAATTACTTCCCCATATTGAGACCCCTAATTCCCTCCCCCAACTACTTTTCAAGCATGTCCCACCCCTCCACAGTGCCCACCACGTTGCTCAGATGTGGGTTTATCCCCCACCCCCTGAATCCCCAGTGAACACTCCCACCATTTGAGCTACATAGTGTTAATCAGTCAGTACCAATTTGATGGAGAGTACATGTGGGGTCCATTCTTCCAGCCTTGTGTCACCTCACTTTGAATAATGAGCTTAAGCTTAATCCAGGATAATATAAGCAGTGCTAGCTCACTGTCATTTCTTAAAATTGAGTAATATTCCATTGTAAACATATACCGAATTTTAATAATCCACTCATAAATTGAGGGCACTTGGGTTGTTTCCATGACCTAGCAATAGTGAATTGTGCTGCCATAAATATTTGGGTACAGATGTCTTCATTATAGAATGTCTTGTGCTCTTTTGGGTAGATGCCTAATAATGCTATTGCTGGATCAAATGGTAATTCTATTTTTGGTTCTTTGAGGAATTTCCAAATTCTTTTCCACAGAGGTTGCACTAATTCACAGTCCCACCAGCAGTGTAACAGTGTTCCTATCTCTCCACACCCTCGCCAGCATTTGTTGTTTTGGGATTTTTTGATAGAGGCCAGTCTCACTGGGGTTAGGTGGTATCTCATTGCGGTTTTGATTTGCATTTCTCTAATGATTAGAGATGTTGAACATGTTTTTATATGTTTTTTGGCCATTATTCTTTCTTCTTTGGAAAAGTTTCTGTTCATCTCCATTGCCCATTTATAAATGGGGTTGTTTGATTTTTTCTTGTTCATTTTTTTGAGTTCTAGGTAGATTCTTGTTATCAGACCTTTGTCAGAGATGTAGAGAACAAATATTTTCTCCCATTCTGTAGGTTGTCTATTTGCTCTAGTGATAGTTTCTTTGGCTGTGCAGAAGCTTTCTAATTTGATCAGACCCCATTTGTTTATTTTTGTCGCTGCATTAATTGCTTTGGGGGTCTTCTTCAGGAATTCTTTGCCTAGGCTGATGTCTGAAAGGGTCTTCCCAACATCCTCTTCATGGATTCTTAAGGTTTCCTGCCTTAGGTTTAGGTCTGTTAACCATCTTGAGTGTATTTTTGTGAGGGGTGAGAGGTAGGGATCCAGTTTCATCTTTCTGCATGTAGCTATCCAGTTATCCCAGCACCATTTATTGAAAACAGATTCTTTTCCTCAATGTATATTTTTGTCTGTTTTATCAGCGATTAGGTTACCATATGCAGATGGTTTCATCTCTGGATTCTCAGTCCTATTCCAAAAATTAATGCTTCTCTTCTTGTGCCAATAAAAGGCTGATTTGATTATAATTGCTTTATAGTACAGCTTGAAGTCTGGGAGACTGATGCCTCCCAGTTTGTTCTTTTTGCTTAAGATTGCTTTGGCTATACGAGGTCTTTTCTGGTTCTATACAAAGTGAAGAATTATTTTTTCTAGGTCTGTAAAGAATGAAGATTGTACTTTGATGGGATTCAAACTCTCTTCACTGATGATATATTATATCTAGAAAACCCCATGGATTCTTCCAAGAGACTCCTAAATTAGATAAATGAATTTGGTAAAGTCTAAGGTTATAAAATCAATATACACAAATCAGAAGCATTCATATTGGTACGATATCTTGCTTGTGTATATATTTCTTGGATGGCAGTCTTTTTTCTAGGACTCTGAAGCTATTGCTCCTCTATTGTTGAATATGGTTACAGGGAAGTCAATGCCTATTCTATTGGTCAATGTTGAAGGTGCATGGATTGCTTTTGGTTTTGTGTTTTGGGAGTTTTATTGCATGAACTAAATTCAACAGGATTCTTTCTTTCCCATGAATTTTATTAATGTTGACAGAACATTTCTCTAGTTTAAAGTTTCCTGTCAAATTTTACCTGGTAGGCAACATTTTTTTTAACACATGAAGTAATTTTTTATTTGCATAAATGTTTCTTTTAAAACATTTTTGAATCTATTTTTGATATCCCTTTTGGTGCATCTTTGTCTATTTTAATTCATTTTAATATAACTTTATTCTTTGTATTTCATCTTTCAAATTTCATAGATCTGGCATACCTGCCACAATGTTTTCAGCAACATATATATGCTAATTATTTCTGCTTCTCATGTCTCCAGAATTTTTAAAATTGCAAATTTCCTCTTCTTGATTTATGTCAAGCAAGAAGTCTTATCACTGTTTTGACTCCTATATCTCTTATTTGAAATTTAGTTTCACATACCACAACTATATTTTTAAACTACAAAATAAAAAAACTATTTTTGAAATAATTTCATTCCTTCTACCAAAATTTATATTATGTGTACTTTTATGAGCTTTTGTTAATTATGCATATGTATTTATACATGTATAAATTGATATCGTACTAATTTTGTTATTGTTGTTTTCATTGTAAGTAGTGCCATATTTGTGATTTTTTCCTGAACTTACTCTGTGCCAAATAACAATGGAGAGAAATACTAAGTAACTCTAGTAGGTATCAATCTTTGCTATCTTTCAGAAAATATAGAAAAGCAAACTTTAAAGTGTGCACTCGAGGCTCCTGACTGTGCTGGGTTCTCCAAAGGAAAAAGCAGAGGTGGGGGAACATAAAAAATGAACAGCGTTGGGAGGCCTGCAAAGAATTTCTGGATTTAGTTGCTCCTAGAGCAGACGCAAGCCTCAGAGATCTGTGCCTTCCTCTGAATTAAGGGCAGCCCTTGCTGGGTGTACAGTACACTGAGAAGGCCTTCATGGGCTTGCCTGCATCTGCAGAGGAATTTCATTGGTGGAATAAGTTGTTAACTTGATTTGTTAAGCTCTTCAGCTGGGACGGAAGTGCTATATCTGCATGTCAAGTTAGTTTCCAATAATTTTCCTTCTTCTATATCAGGGCTAACTCTTGGCTCTGGAAACAGTGATAATGTGGGTAATTGGAGCCAGTAGAGACAGGGGTTGTGCATCTTTTCTCAGCGTTTTATCTTTATCCTCCCTATGCAGCTACTGTCTCCTCCAGGGGTATAATCAAGAGTTCAAGGAATTATGGAAAAAGATTTTACTTTACTAGTCCTGTCATAATCTGACATTGATACTCTCTATTTGAAAGATAGCCCCAAATTTTAGCTCTTTTTTGTAGAGATCACTGTTGAGTCATTCGGGTCTCCCATAGCAGAAACAACCAGCATCACGGCACCCTTAGACCAGTGATACACTTTGCATCTCATTTCTTGAGGCATACCTCCCATCACCGGGGGTTTCCTCCTGAATAAATCCTTGTATTCCACCCAGTATAGGCAACTTCCTAGTTTATTCAGCATCACCTGCTCCCCAACTCTTGATCACTTGTTCAACGGAGAATCTCAGTCATTGACAAAGATTCATTGCCAGACATCACCCCTGTGGGATTCTCTCTATTTCCACAGGCACAGGGGCTGGGCCTGTGTCACCATTTAGGAAAAGAAAACAATCCTAATGTCCTGCTTTACCCTTAATAGAACCCAGGATTTGCTGGCTTCCACAGTGGTAGACAAAATGGGCCAGATAAGAAGACCCAGAAGTACAGTGGCAAACTCTGACCAATGAGAAATACAAGAAGGAAGGAGACAACAGATAGATTCTACTACTACGCTACAAGTAGTTCTCAAAGCATCCCCTCCTCACTTGCACATAGAACTCTCCACAGCTGCAGTTTCCTCTGTATGTTTTACTAATTAATTAATTTATTCTTTTGTAGAATGGATGTAGGTGATTGAGTAATGGTAACAGGATCAGTTTTGTTCTTATTTAATAAATCCTCCCTAGGCCTGTTCAGAGGCTTTGTCAAAATGATTTTTACATGGTGACAATGATCTGAAGATTTAGATGGATTTCAAAGGCCTGGGAAATTTCTTGCTAGTCTATTACATACATATTTATATTTTTATAAGAAATTGTAAAAATAATAATTCTTATCAAATTGCATTTATTCTTATTGCTGTTGCTATGGCATTATTGCATCAGAATATTTAATATATTTTAAATATTTTTATATTGAAGATGGTATCAAGTTCAGTCTTTATAACACCCAATTATGCATATAAATGTCTTACCCTTTAACAATAATTTTCCCTGAGTATCTTGCTTTGGTTTCATCTTAATTTACTAGTCCTTTTCATTAAAGCTGCAATGTAAATGTTGGTATTATTTTTATGATCCACTTAAAGCTTTATCCAGTATATTATATTCCTTCCAGCTGTATCCAAGGGTTGTATGATATTCATTTATATTTAATGTTAAAAACAATGCTTTTCACTTCTTTAATATTTACCTGAAAGTCCCAACTATTCTACTCTATTATGTATGGCAATAATATTGTTTTACATTGCCATACTTCCTATGATGTACCATCTGGAAAATCAGTTATACTATTCAATATACAGATCCCCAAGTTTCTCTTCATATAATTTTAATAATTTACAATTTCCTCTATTATATTATTATTTGGACAGTCAAAACATCAGCTTGTAAATATTTGATCACTTTAATTTATCTAACAAGTACTGACAATATTAGGTAAGCATTCACCCTAATACACTTCTTTTGCTAAAAAAAAATAATGCTTTTTAATTGCATAGCATTTTAATGTAAATTGATAGGATAATGCTAAATTTATTATAGTTTACTCTTGATTTTTTGAAACAAATTTCTAAATTATTACCTCCCATTAGTCTTATTTCTTTGATGTAGCTCAACATTATTTCATTTATTTATTCATGACAAAAATAAACTCTCATTGAATGACTTTGAAATGTCAGAAACAGTGATTGGTCTTTGAAATTTTGGCAGTTGATGGTGTAGGACATGGCAAATGTCAACAAGGCACAGTGTCTGCCAGTAGGAACCAGACACACTGTGGAACAATCACAAGTATGCACAGTTCGGCAGAGAATCTGATATGTAATTGAGGTTCAATATTTTAGTATGTTGGAGCACTATGTATGTACTCTCTGGACTACTTTGACAGAGTAGGTTTTTGAATGTAACAAGATAAGTCAACTTGAGTGGTAATATATTTTGGGAAAGCAGCTCAGTACAAATTGTGACTGTAAACATTGTACTGTAAATGCTTTGTAGTTTTCCCCCAATAAAAAAAAAATTAAAAAAAAGAATGAAATTTTGATATTCTAACCAATCTTGCCTTTGCAGAAGGCATACTACGATGGTATGTCAGAACTACGGGAAAGAGGCATGAGACTGTATATCCAGCAAGCACCTTTTTAAAATCTATCAGCAGTCTTGGGCCTATTGCAAAAATGATGTTTGCTTCATGGTCAACAGAAGGTTGTAGTATTACCAGGACACAAGATATAACAATAAAAAGAAGGAAGTTTAGTAAGAGTTTATGGGAAAAAATCATGCCTGTTTAAAACTGTAAATATTAAACACTTGTCTAGGTACAGTCCTAGTCCATAGTCTTGAGTTTTAGCTGTCAATATTAGGTGCTGTTTTTTTCTCCACCTGGTGGTTTTTATTCTTTATCAGAGACCAGTTTGGGTGGAAACAGTCCAATCAGAAGTTTGAATCTTTGTCAGATGAGAAATATGAAATCCATAGACATAAAAAATCTGTATCTTCTAACTTAGCAGTGAAAGACTTTGTAAGGAAACCTGTTAAGGTCCATACCACTTCGGTTGGAGAGTGTTCTTTAAGAAATGAAATCTTATTGTTGAAGTAAATAATCCTAGGAATTTTTGTCTCTTCAAAGCTCATTGTGAAAAGATTCTTTTACCTATATCAGTTTTAATTAATTGTTTTAGAAGGCTATTCAATAGCTAAACATGTCTCTCTTTACTATTAAAGTTAATACAGTTTCCTGAAGACAATCTCACGGGTCCCCCTATTATAATTTCAAACGGATGTAACTGGCGTTCACCATATGTGGTCAACCTCAGATAAAGCAGAACCAATGGAAAAGCTTTTGGTTGAGGAATTTTATTACCCTCAGTTAATTTTTTCCATTGATTTTTTATTGTTCCGTTGGTGCATTACACTAACCCAGATGACTGTATGGTGAGCACAATGTAAATGTTGAAGAGTGAACCAAATTTAACATACTGATTATGTGATTTGTCCAGTGAAGTAAGTGACTCTATTGCTAGAAAGTATCAGTGGGATGCTGTGTTGGATTAATGTTTTTCCAAGAGAATTTTACTCACTGCTAGGTCTATTCATCATTTGTATGAAAATGCTTCCACCCAATAAAACAGGCACCTCATTACCAGAAAATATTTATATATTTGTGATGGCAACTTGATGAAATTTTATTGTCATACCTTGAAAGGGGATTCAGGTAAAATAAAATGTCTAAGAGATGTTAATGGTTTTCCTGGATTATATTTTGAACAAATTTGACCATTACTGTATACGTTATGACAATTTTGACAGGACTATCATAAATTAAGTCATGTACATAGAGTACTATGTTAGATATATTTTCAGTTTTCTAAATTAGTTAAGATGTACTTTGTGACTTAACACATCATCTATTCTACAAAATGTTCCATGTGTACTAGAAAAAAATTTGTATTTTGCTACTAGTGGGTGTTGGGAAGATGGGAGGGGGAGGAGGGGATGGGTACATACATAATGAGTGCAATGTGCACCATCTGGGAGATGGACACACTTGAAGCTCTGACTCTGGGGGAGAAGTCGGGGAAAGGCAACAACATAACCTAAATATTTGTACCCCCTAATATGCTGAAATAAAAAAATTAAAAAAATAGAAATTATACCATGTATCTTCTCAGATAACAGTGGAATAAAAGTAGAAATCAACTGTAACAGAAACAGAAAAATAAAAAAAAAAAAAGAAAATTCTGTATATATCTGTTATGTACATTTTGGTCAATAGTGCAATTCAAGTACAGGGTTTTATTATAAATTATTCTGTTTATTTGATTTACCTTTGTTAAAAGTGGGGTATTGACATCTATTACCATTGTTTTGTTGTTTCCTGTTTCTCCCTTTATGTCCATAGATATTTGCCTGATGCATTTCAGTACTCAATATTGTGTGCATACACATTTGTAATTACTGTTTTTGGTACAAATTGATTTTATTATCATTACATTTTTTGTGTGTATGTGACAGTTTGAGCCAGAAAGTCTATTTGATCAGATATGAGTATAATTACCATAGTTCTTTTTGTGCACATTTTGCATAGATTATATTCTCGTATCCCATCCCTTTCAATTAATATATGTGCATAAAGATAAAGTAAATTTCACCTAGGCAATATACAATTGAAAAGTGTTATTTTTCATTCAGACTATGTTTTTTTAATTTAAAAAATTTTTTTATTTCAGCATATTATGAAGCTGCAAATATTTAGGTTACGTATATTGCCTTTGCCCCACCCTAGTCAGAACTTCAAGTGTGTCCATTTCCCAGACAGTGTGCACTGTACCAATTAGTGCACACTATGGTTTCTGATTGGAAAATTTAATCTATTTATCTGCTAGGTTATTATTGCTAAATAAAGACTTAGTAATGTCATTTATTTTCTGGTTATTTTGAGCTGTTTTGTCCCTTTCTTTCTCCTCTGTTGTGTACCTTTGTTTTTTGATAATTTTCTGTAGTTCTAAGATTTGATTTTATCATTTTATATCTGCTATCATTTTATGTTTTGTGGTTACCATAAGCGTTATATAAAACATCTTATAGTTATGCACTACTTTAAACTGAAAACTTATTATAAGTTCTGTAACATACAAAAACTCTAGTTTTTTATCCATTCACAAATACAATTTATGTTTGCATGTTACAATTTATATCTTTATATACTGTGTATTTCTTAAAAACATTGTAGCTTTAGTATTTTTGACTATTTTAATTTTTAACCTTTATACTGGAGACATTTATGGTTCATACATTACTGTTACAGTATTGGAGAATTCTAAATTTGATTATGTATTCACATCTACCAGTGAGTTTTATATTTCCATGGAGATATATGACAGTAATTCTTGTCTTTTCAGTTCTACTTAAAGAACCACTTAAAGCATATTTTAGGGCAGGTTTATTGGTCATGAATTTTTTTCAGCTTTTGCTTGTCTAAAAAAGATTTTATTATTATAATTTTCCTTTCTGGATGAAAGGATTGTTGGATATGGTATTTTTGACTGACAGATACACAGAAATAAACATACACACACACATCCCATACACATTCATATATACTTTGAACATATTATCTAATTCTCTCTTGACATGGTTTCATGCAAGGTTTCTACTATGAAATATGCTGACAGTCTAAATATAATTCTATTTCTTATATGTGATTTGATCCTTTTCTCTTACTGTCTTTAAAATTCCCTCTTTGTCTTTGTCTTTTCACAGTTTGTTTATAATGTTGCCAGGAGTTCTTTGTTTCTGGTTGGGGATCACAGATCTGGATGTCTATATCTCTCCCAAGACATGGGAAGTTTTAGCAATTATTTCATTAAAAAGTCTCTCTGTACCTTCCTCTGTCTTTTCTCCATGTAAATATCTCATAATGAAAATATTGGTTCACTTAATTTTGTCCTATAAGCCCATAAATTGTCTTTCCTCTTTTATTCTTTATTTTTCACCCCCTCTAACTAAGTCATTTCCAATCAACTATCTTCAAATTCATGGATTATTTCTTCTGGTCAATCTGGTTTGCTATTTGAGCGCAATATTGTATTTTTTTTTTTACTTTTTTACAATACTTGATTGTATTCTTCAGCTCCAAGATTTCTGTTCAGTTATTTTTTACAGTAACTATCCTTGTTGAATTTCTCATTCATATAAATTATTTTCCTGATTTTATTAAATTACATTCTCTTGCAACTCACTGAGTTTTCTTTTAATTATTATTTTGAATTCTTTTAGGTAATCTTAAATTTTTATTTCTTTGGGGTGTGTTCCTGGCAAATTACTGTGCTTCTTTGGTGGTGTCATGTTTTCATGCTTTTCTTATTTCTTATGTAGCTACATTGATGTCTATGCAGCTGATTCAGTCACCTCTTCCTTACTTTACAGCATATCTTTAGTACAGAAAGAATTTTATATGTAGATGGATCGGATGGTAGTTAGTTGAGCAGGGGGTGGTGGCTCTAGATCCAGGTGGACACAGTGATGCTGCTTCTTCAGTTGTTACCAACATCAGTGATCACTGTGGATCCCTCAGTTGTGTTGGCTGCGGGAGTTTGTGGTAGCAACAGTGGCTGCATAGTTTATTATATTAGGAAAATAATTGTATTGATCTTCCTATGCTTTTCTTCTCCATAGTGGAAAGTCTTTTCTCAGGAAGTCCCTCTTGGTGTTGGATCTAACATGACCCACTGTCAGCCATAGTTGCATTGGGGTCTAAGGCACGGGTCTCAGAACAGATTTTAGTACAGGTTTAAGAGCATAGTGTATTGACAAACTACTGTAGAAACTGAAACTTGAAGCTCAGGTTTGCTATCCAAAGCAAGAGTAGATGCAGCTCTCCCAAAGCCTAACTCCAGAAATATTAGCCCAGAAAGCTGGTATATATCTGTCATTCTGACACTGAAGGGCAAGACACAGCACTGGCACAGTTTTGGGAAATTAGCAGTTTTCAGGAGGCTGAAGCCCTGGGAAGTAAAGAACAGGTATAACTGGGGACCTAGAATGATGGGGGGAGCACAGCAGCAGGGGTATCAGATGATAAACTGCCATGCAGTGGTGATTGTAGACCCTAGGATGGTGGGGCATGGAAGTATTCTAGGTTCTTATGACCATGTGTAGCAGCAGCAATTGCCTAGGAATGACAAGATGCCACTGTGCCTTGAGCCATGGGGAAGAAAGATGCACAGCAATGACTTATTTACCTTGTGGGGCAAGTTGCCTCAGAAACTGAGACTGCAGGAGCTGGTCTGGTTCCTGGTAAGCAGAGCATTGTTACTATTTGGTCTGGATGGCAGGGTGGCACAGCACAAACAAGGTCTGAAGCTTTAAAAATGAGCCACTGTGTTTGGTTGGCCTTAGAAAGTTGGCTACATGGGTCAATGAAGTGATCCCTAGTTGATGGAGTACCACATAAACTGTAATGCTGTAGGGTATAGCTCCTCTGGCTTGCAGGAGGCCTGAGGCCCTTGGTGATTGGGATGCCACTTCAGCTTGGCCCTTCAGAAAAGTTCACCAGCAACTACAATGGGGAGAATGGAGAGCTCCATGGCTTGGCCTTAGCAGATAGAGCATAACAGAAACTACTAGGTGGTCGTATTGCAGTGGCAGTAAATTATCAGTGACTGGTGGGTGCAGTGATGGCTCACACATGAACCAAGACACATTCTAGCAGTGGCTACATTTCCAACATGGTCCAGTGCAGTAGCAACATGAGCCATGGGACATGGAGGTCATAGCATCAACTTTTTTCTGGAGTAGCTTAGCGTTTGCACTCTAGGGATCCCCTTCAGCTGGACTCAGAGCCTGTGAGAACTGTAGGAGTTTCCATTAATGAGCAGTGCAGGTATTTCTGGTGGTGATGTGGGCTGCTGGATTTCTTTTACTTACTTTTTCCCTGCAAGAAGGAGTCCTTCCTGACTCTAAGTTGATCCCAAATGGAGGGATGGGGTAACAGGGGTAAGGGGTGGCCTTTTGTTCTTTCTCTTTCCTATGTGGCTGTCCTGAGTTTCTGTTTTTTATAAAATTGAAGCTGCTGCTTTGTTGGTCTGTAATATAATCCTTTAGTTATTAATACATTGATTAACAAAAAGTAGTTTATTTAATGTTTCATTGGTTTGTTTGTTTTAGTGAAGGGGAGGAGAATTCGGGCTCTGTTCATCCATCTTCCTGACATCCTTTGTTCTTTATTAGTAGCTTAAATCTACTCTTACTTTATATTATGTTAATTATTGGCATTTTTTTGTTTGCTTTGACAAGATAAAAAAATTAAATTAATTATATACAATTAATTAAACTCCATTCAAATAATTAAATGGAGTTAATGGGTATAAATTTATTTTTAAACATGAGATTAGACCTGTTAAATACATTTTGGATCAATCTGAGAGATTTGAATATTGACTGTGCATTAATTGATATTGTGAAATTGTTACTAATTTTATAAATGCAATCACCATCTTGTGATAATGTAAAAGAATATATTTTTCTTAGAAGATTGAGACAGAATTTAGAAATTAAAAGCAAGCATTCTGGGTAATCTACCTTCATGTGGCTTGTCACAAACATACATAGACGTGAACATAGACACACATGTAGTGATAAAAAATGCCAAAATGTTAACAATTGTTGAATGTTTGTGGTGAATGCACAATTATCCATTATATTCTTTAATATTTTGTGTTATATTTACATTTCATATTTTAAGAAGAAAAATTCTGAGAAAACATTTACACTATGGCTAGAAAATAATGTGTCAAAATGTTTCTCAAATTAGAACTTAATATATTCTGACTGTTGATGTATTTTTATGGTAACATGCTACTATGATTTTTACACATTCTCATATAGCCAAAGGTTATGCAGTGTGCTCCATACACAATTTCTGCCTGAGAAAGCCTCAAGTCATGCATAATCACATAGCATGATAAAAGTAAGAAGTGATCATTTGCTGATTGCCTGTGCTAAAGATTAGCTGTACCAGCATACGTATAAGAACCAGAGAAGACCTCAAAGAGCCAAAGAAATCTAAAAACAAAAGGAACAAATCAGGAGGCATCACATTACCAGATTTCAAACTGTACTACAAGGATATATTAGCTAAAACAGCATGGTATTGCTATCAAAATAGAGACATAGACCAATGGAACAGAACAAAAACCCAGACATAAAACCATCTATTAATACCTACAACCACCTGATCCTTGACAAAAAAAGACAACATATAATCGTGGGGGAAGCCCTTATTCAATCAACAGTGCTGTGAAAATTGGATAGCCACATGCAGAAGAATGAAAGAGGACCCCTATCTCTCATTACGTATGGAAGTTGATTCAGGTGGAATTCAGACTTAAATGTAAGGCAAAAACTATAGAAATTCTAGGCAAAAATGTATCTTCTAGATATTATCCTAGGAAAATCATAATTATTTATTAGACCCAAAGGTAATTACAGCAACAATGAAAATAAATAAATTTGATTTGATTTAATTAAGCATTTTCTACACAGCCAAGGAAATTATCAACAGAGCAAATAGACAACATATAGAATGGAAGAAAGTATTCACAAATCATACATCCAACAATGGGCTAATATCTAGAATCTACAAAGAACTCAAATCAACACAACCAAAAAAAAAAAAAACCTATTAAAAAGTGGGCAAATGACATGAAGAGAAGCTTTTCAAAAGAAGACAGACAATTGGCCAATAAATATATAAAAAATGTTTAAGACCACTATATTATCAGGCAAATGCAAATTAAAACCACAATGAAATATCATCTTACCCCTGACAGAATGTCTACTATTAAAAAGTTCATAAACAATATATGCTGGCATGGAGGCAGAGAGAAAGAAGTGCTTATATATTGTTGCTGAGACAGCAAAGTACAACTTCTGTGGAAAACAGTTTGGAAATTTCTCAAAGAGCTAATTAACCTTGGATCCAGAAATCCTACCACTGAGTGTGTACCCAAAGGAAAAGAAATCGTTTTATCAGAAAGACACTTGCACTTTATATTAAAATTGTTTTATAGTATTCAAAGACATTGTTTTTTCATTTCCATGATGAGTGTAGTGAACTCTCCATTTTCATTTCTAACTGAGCTTAAAGTTCTTTCCATTCCAGTTTCTGTCCAATTCCATGAGATGGTTTATTAGATTGTTGATTTGTGGATTTTCTGTCTTCTGGATGTGAGCATTTAATGCTATTAGTTTTCCTCTTAGGAATGCTGTTGATGTATCCCACAAATTTTGATAACTTGTGTCTTTTTTATCATTTAATTTGAAGAATCTTTTCATTTCCATCTAGATCTATGCCTAGACCCAATAGTGGTTAAGCAGTAGATTAATTTTCATGATTTTGTGTAGTGGAGACTGTTTCTGTTGAAATTGCTCTCTAATTTTATACCACTGTGGTCGAAGAAGATATATGGTATAATTCCTTTTTTTTTTAATTTGTGAAGATCTGATTGTGGCCCAGGATGTGATTGGTTTTAGGAAAAGTTCCATGAGCTGATGAGAATAATGTATATTCAGCTTTATTTGGGTGGAATGTTCTGTAGATATCTGTTAGACTCTTTTGTTTTAGGGGTGTGTTTAAGTGCAGTGTTTGATTATTTTCTGCTTGAAATATCTGTCCAGCTCAGTCATTTGGGTGTTGAAATCCCTAGCTACTATGTAATTACTCTTTATCATGTTATTTAGGTCAAAGAGGACTTCCTTTATGTATCTAGGCACTCCTGCATCAGGTGCATAAATATTAAGAATTGTTAAGTCTTCTTGTTGGATGTTTTCCTTTACCATTATGTAGTAATCTTCTTTGTCTTTTGTTACTTTTGCTGCTTTAAAGTTTATGTTAACTGATATAAGAATAGCTGCCCTTACTTCTGGTTTCCATTTGCCTGAAATTTTGCTTTCCAACACTTCACCTTGAGTCTGGAATCATCTTTGTGGGTAAGATATCTTTCCTGGAGACTACAGATACTTTTCTTGTATTCTGTATCCATTCAGCCAGTCTATGTCTCTTCAGTGGACAATTTAAGCCATTCAATTTATTGAGACTATGGATATTTGGGGTAAACTTACGCACATACTGTTGGATAACAGTATGAACATAAATCTTATTGTTTTAATTTTAATTTTTTCATTTCAGCATATAACAGGTGTACAAATGTTTAGTTACATATATTGCCCTTGTCTCACCCAAGTCAGGATTTCAAGTGTGTCCATCCCCTATATAGTGCGCAATCACCATTAGGTGTGTATATACTGATTCCTTCTTTCCCCTTCCCACCTGACTGACACCCCCTGAATGTTATTACTATATATACACTTAAGCATTGATCAGTTAATACTTGTGGTGCTTATTTTCCATTCTTGGGTTACTTAGCAAAATTGGCTCTAGCTCTATTCAGGAAAATCCAAGAGGTGTTATATCACCATTGTTTTTTGTGGCTGAAAAGAACTCCATGATATACATATGCCACATTTTACTAATCCACTAATGGATTGATGGGCATTTGGGATGTTCAAACATCTTTGCTATTGTGTATTGTGCAGCTATAAACATTCTAGTTCAGATGTGTTTTTCAGAGAATGTCTTTTCTTCTCTTGGGTAGATGCTCAGTAATGGGATTGTGGGGTCAAAAGGTAGTTCTACCTCAAAGCTCTTTGAGGCATCTGAACATTGCTTTCCACAAAGATTTTACTGGTTTGCAGTCCCACCAGTAGGGTAGGAGTGTTCCTGTCTCTGCATATCCATGCCAACATTTATAGTTTCGGGACTTTTTGATAAAAGCCATTCTCATTGGGAATAAGTGATATCTCACTGTAGCTTTGATTTGCATTGCCCTGAGGATTAGAGATGTTGAGCATTTTTTCATGTATTTGTTATCCATTAATCTATCTTCTTTTGAAAAGTTTCTGTTCATATCCTTTGCCCACTTTTGATAGGGTTGTTTGATTTTTTTGTTGCTGATTTTTCTGAGTTCTATATGGATTCTAGTTATCAGCCCTTTATCAGATGTGTAATATGTGAATATTTTCTGCCATTCTGTAGTTTGTCTGTTTGCTCTCATGATAATCTCCTTGGTTGTGCAGAAGTTTTTTAATTTGATCAGGTACCATTTATTCATTTTCATTGTTTGTGTCATTGCCGTTGGGGGTCTTCCTCATAAATTCTTTGCCTAGGTTAATGTCTGTAAGAGTTGTTCCAACACTTTATTCTAGAATTCTTATAGTTTTGAGCCTTAGCTTTAAGTCTGTTATCCACCATGAGTTAATTTTTGTGAGAGGTGAAAGGTGTGGATCCCGTTTTAGTCTTTGACATGTGGCTATTCAGTTTTCCCATCCCCATTTATTGAATAAGATTCTTCCCCCCAGTGTATGTGTTTGTCTGCTTGTCAAAGATTAGATGGCTATATGAACATGGGTTTGTATATGGTTCTCAGTTCTGTTTCACTGGTCTATGCCAGTACCATGCTCTTTTAGTTTCTGTAGACTTGTAGCATATCATGAAGTTTGGTAAATTGATGCCTCTCAATTTGTTCTTTTTGCTTAAAATTGTTTTTGCTATCCAGGGTCTTATCTGGTTCCACATGAAGTGTAGAATCATTTTTTCTAGATCTGTGAAAAATAATTTTGGTATTTTAATAAGGATTGCATTGAATTTGCAGATCACTGTAGGTAGCATAGACGTTTACCAATGTTGTTTCTACCAATCCATGAGCATGGGATGGTTTTCTACCTGTTTACATCCTTTGCCATTTCCCTCCTCAGTGTTTCATAGTTCTCTTTATAGAGGTTTTTTTTACCTCCTTAGGTAAATGTATTCCTAGGTGTTTTACTTTCTTTTTTGCTATTGTGGAGGGTATTGAATCTTTAATTTGGTTTTCAGTTTCACTATTGTTGGCATACAGGAATTCTGAGTTTTGTACATTGATTTTGTAACCTGAGACTTTGCTGAATTTGTTTATCAATTCCAGCAGTTTCATGGCACAATCTTTCAGGTTTTCTAAATATAAGATCACATCATCAGGAAAGAGTGATGAGGAAATGGACAAATTCTTAGAAACACACAGCCTCCTTAGGCTCAATCAGGAAGAAAGAGAATTCCTGAACAGACCAATATCAAGTACAGAAATTGAAACAATAAAAAACCTTCCTAAAAAGAAAAGTCTCAGACCAGATGGTTTCTCACCCAAATTTTACCAGACCTACAAGGATGAAGTGGTGCCTATCCTACAGAAATTATTCCAAAACATTGAGAAGGCAGGAATCCTCCCCAACACGTATTATGGAGCCAACATCACCCTGAAACCATATCCATAAAAAGATGCAACAAACAGAGAAAAACACAGATCAATATCCCTTATGAATATGGATGCAAAAATTCTCAGGAATATCCTAGGAAACCAAATTCAGGGCCTTATCAAAAAAATAATCCATCCTGACCAAGTGGGCTTCATTTCAGAGATGTAGGGGTGGTTCAAAATATGCAAATCTATAAATGTAATTCATCACATAAATAGAAGCACAAATAATGATCACATGATCATCTCAATAGATGCAGAAAAAGCATTCAACAAAATTCAACACTCTTTTCTGATAGGAATGTGTAACAAAATAGGCATAGACAGGACTTCCCTAAAAATGATATGTCTATATGACAAACCCATAGCCAACATCATACTGAATGGAAAAAAATTGAAAGCATTCCCACTTAGACCTGGATCCAGACAAATTTTCCCTTACTACAACTTCTATTCAACCTAGTGCTGAAAGTCCTATCCAGAGCAATCAGACAAGAGAAAGAAATCCAGGATATCCAAATATGGGCAGAAGAGATCAAATTCTTATTGCTTTGTTTTACCTCAGGAGCCACTGTGGAATCAGTGTTCTGGACTTTAATGCTTGAGTGATTTCATTTTGTTGAGTGTCAGTTCGGTATATAATTGCGGTCTGTCTTCACAAATTCCTTCAATGATTGCTTGTCTAGAAAAGGTTTCATTTCTCCCTTGTAAGTGAATCATAGTTTTGCTGAGTAAAGAATTTTTGGTTGGCCATTATTCTCTTTTAGAAAACTGAGGATGGGACCCCAGTTCCTTCTGACTTATAAAGTTTCAGTTGAGAAGTCTATAATTAGTCTGATAGATTTTCCTTTGTAGGTTATCTGCTGTTTTTGTCTTACTGCTTGAGGGATTGCCTCTTTATTGTCTACTTTGGCTGGACTAACAACTCTGACCCAATGAATGCATTTTCACGTGGAGTCTCCCAGGAATTCTATGTGTTTTTTGTACATGCATATCTAGATTTCTGGCCAGGGCAGGTAAGTTTTCATCCATTATTACAAGAAACATATTTTCCAACCCTTGTCTATTTTCTTCTGTCTGTGGAATGTTTATAATTCTTATGTTTGGTTTCTTTACATATTCCTACATTTCTTGTATGTTTTGTTTATGTAGTTCTGTGTTTTTTATTTATCTGATTTGTTTATCACATAGGCATTATCTTTAAACATGAAATTCTTTTGTCTGTGTGGTCCACACTATTCTTAAGGCTTTCCACTGTGGTTTGTAGTTTCTTGAATTATTCTTTTATTTCCAGTATTTCTGCTTGGTTTCTTCAAATTTCAATCTCTTTAGAGAATTTTTCATTCATTTCCTGTATTGCTCTTGTGGGTTGTTTGTGTTGGATTTCTATTTTCTCTTCAATTCCATTGAGTTTTCTTACAATCCCTATTTGGAATTCTTCCTCTGTCCTTTTATTTTGTTTAAGTTGGTGTCCATTGTTGAGGATCTAATGATTTCTTTTATGGGTGATTTTCTCTCTATTGTTTCATGTTTCTTTCATTCTTTACTGATTCTCTCTCATCAGGCTACCTGGTAAAGAACTGGTGGTGCTAGGACTGGCTTATGGTCCTCTAAGTCCTTAAGGGACTTGACAGTGCTGGAAAAAAAGGCACACTGGTCCTGTATTGCTTTAGAAAGTTGGCTTACCTCTGACATGTTGTCTTCACCATTTGCCAATGGAGTCTAGCAAGTCTGGTCCCTCAGTTTAATCTCCCAAGTGGAGGATCACACTTGTATATATGACTCCATGACTCCACTGCCCTGTAATAGCTTGAGATGAAGAACACTATGTTAAGCTATGGGGTTACCCTCTCTGTCATTGATTGTAGTTTGCATGGAGGAGCCAGTTATCAAGGTAATCTGATGTATCTGTGTTAGGTTCTTGTCCCCCTAGATGCAGTATACGAATGTCCTCATCTTTGGGAGGGGTCTCGCCACTTCTGAGGGTTATTTGGACCCTGGTCCCCTTTAAGGTTAGGGTTAGGGCAAGATAGCAGCTGGTGTGCACAAGCCTTAGTGTGTTTCTATAGTTGCTTGATCTGCCACTAGAGGGAGTCACTAATATATTATTCAGGGCTCTTTCATACACTGGGGAGGCTGCTTCTTATGGGAGGGGTCATTTGGTACAATTGCTGATGTCTCCGGCCAGGTTTCTCCTTTCCTGTCCATAAATCCCAATACTGGGGGCTGCCCAGACCCAGAGAGCAAGTCCTGGATTATGTTCTTAATAGATGACCTAAGTCGGTCTTGTGGGTTAAATCAACAGGCCACCAACTATTTTTTAGCACCAAAGCCTGGTAGATTCATGCCAGCTGCACAGAGAAAGCAGGTTTTCTCACTTCTCCCTACCTCCAAGGGTGGTAGCCATCATGCCTGACATGAAAATCCTTAAGCTAGGAGAGAAATGTTGCCCAAAATCACTGTGTACTGTAGCAACTCTTGTCTAGGAACCCAAACAATGGTGGCCGTCTGCCCTTGAAGAACTAGTGTTCAGGCTGAGCACTCAAGAGCTGTGGCTGACACTGGTCCAGAGAGCTGACTCAACAGGTTCCCAAATGTATTTTTTGATAAGGAAGTTTAAAGAAGAAAGAGTAAGTTG
Organism: Lepilemur ruficaudatus; assembly: GCA_963574885.1. Classification (NCBI taxonomy): domain Eukaryota; kingdom Metazoa; phylum Chordata; class Mammalia; order Primates; family Lepilemuridae; genus Lepilemur; species Lepilemur ruficaudatus. The sequence goes on from CAUYRT010041978.1 coordinate 37,876, forward strand.
TTATAAAAATGTTCAGTAAATTCTTGTCCTAAAAATGGATGACTAATGACAAAGAGTGAAATTTAGAATAAAACAGCAAGTCCAGGCATATCATAGGTGATCTGTGTAAGTTGTAATTAGATTCATGAAAGAAAATTTATACAGATATTCTTTAAGTGATCATGTTGGCTATAATTAAAAGGGTAAAAATTGGTTAAGACAAGGTTTTCTTAAAGTATTAATTTGCTGTTAGTGAAAATGCAAGAAGTTTTGATTCTAATTCTATAACCAAACCCACCAAATGAAGAACAGGCACACAAATGACTAAACAACTGAAAAATTAAGAAACTTTATTTCCTGGGCCATTATATGGCCCCCTTTAATCTGTCCTAACTATAAAAAAAGGAAAAAAATTCTTTTTTCCCATAAGCTTAAAATAAAATTACCTTCCAGTAAGGCACAGTTGCTCTACAAACTTACTAGGCCTAAATTAAGAAAAGTGGTTTCAGATCAGAAGAAACCAGCAAAAGAACCATGGCAACATGAAAAATGAAAACAGATTGACACCCTTAAATGATCATAATGAAGCTATAACAGTGAACTCTAACTGTAAGGAAATTGTCAAAACGACAGAAATAGAATTCAGAATATGGATTGTAAATAAGATGAATCCTTTCAGGTGGTGCATGATTTCAATATGTCCCATGACTAATGATGTTCACTTTGATGCCTTGACGAAGGTGGTGTCTGACCAACCTCTCCCTGTACATTTACCCTTTTTCTATTTGAAATTAATAGGAATTGGGGGAGAAGTCATTTGCTATTTTATGAATATCCCCTTCCTAAGTAAAATATGGAATCATGGGTTCATGTCAGCTTCAGTGGGTACTCATATTGCTAGGGTGTGAGTGTGTCACCCAAGGTTCATAGTTGCAAACTTCATCCCCAATGCAACAGTGTAGAGAGGTAGATCCTTAAACAGGTGATTATGTCATGAGGGCTCTTCTCTCATAAATGCATTAGTGCCATTATTTTGAGAGTAAGTTTGTTATCAAAGCGAGTTCCTCCCACTCTTGCTCTCTCTAACTCTCTCATCTTCCTCCGTGGTATGACACAGCACAAAGGCCTTCACCAGAGGCTATTACCATGATATTTGATTTCTACTCTCCAGAACAGTGCAACATAAATTTATTTGTTTATAAATTAAAAAAAAAAGAAATGGAAATTACCAAGAGGATACCAAGATACCTGATAACAGAGCCTTCTTTATTGTTTCCAGTTATAAGGTTTATGCAAATAGAAATATAATAAAAAATTTATCAACCACCTTAGGCTCAACTGGCTTTAACAAAATCCTTACATTTTATAAAGCAAATTGCTACAAGTCTGTAACTAAGACCAAGATTAAAGTAGCTCAATGATTTCAGATAAGATAATTTTGTAATCTTGCTTTTGGCATTTGTTTTTTTGTTCTTATATTGTTTAAAAGGTTATAAAGTGTTTATGAGTGCCTGGCCTAGAACATTTAACTGACTATAAGTCTTTGACCTCTTAAGTATCTTAATCACATAGGTCCCACTGACAGACTGGATAGGCCCAGGGCAGCTAGCCACATAACCCCAAGAATTATGAGACAAAATAGAAGTTTTGGCCATCAATGCTACGTCTGGCAAATTTTGGCCACAAGTAGGGATATAAACTAAAATAAAACTTAAGTATAATTGCTAGGTCATGGAAACAACCCAAGTGCCCATCAATGCATGAGTGGATTGTTAACCTCTGGTATTTGTTCACAATGGAATATTGCTCAACTTTAAGAAATAACAGTGAGTTAGCACCTCTTGTATTATCCTGGATTAAGCTTGAGCCCATTATTTGAAGTGAGGTGACACAAGACCCGAAGAATGGGTCCCACTTGTACTCACCATCAAATTGGTAT
>CAUYRT010041980.1:0-12426 GCA_963574885.1 Lepilemur ruficaudatus
TAAATTTGGGCCCCGTGGGGTATCTTTTATTTTCATCCTTCGTTTTCTGAAATTTGTACTTTTTCTTTACACGTTCTCTTCGCCCCCCCCCCCCCGGCCCCCCCCCCCCCGCAAACAAAGTTCTTTCCTCATTTAAAGCCAAATTTCCATTGATGCCTCTCATTGCCCTCTCATCCTTCTCCTCCCAGACCTGTCCCACCTGCACACCTGTGCTTCAAATATCTTCCCTTGCTGGCTCCTACATCTATACCTGTAAAATGCTCTAACCTTTCCCATGTTAACCCACCAAATTAACCTTCTCATACAGTTATCCACACTTCTCAAAAGTGTAGATTGTACTTAATTCCACCTCCCCACACCCCAATGATGTCTTATTTCTTTCTCAAGTAGCTTCCACCTCCATTCCGCTACCTTCGTTAATGTCATCCTAACATCCCAATGAATACCTTAAAAAGTCTTTTTAAATTAAAGTCGTATACACATATACAAGAGTGCTTAAGTGTTCAGTGCAAAGAATGGTCACATAGTGAATACACCTATGTATCTACCACCAGGTTAAGAAACAGAACATTATCAGCACCACAGAAGTCCTATGGCGTTTTCCCAGTCATTATTTCCTCCTTCCTCCCTAAAGATAACACCATCCTGACTTCTCATACCATAGATTAGTTTTGCCTGTTTTAAACTTTATATAAAAGGAACCTTACATCAAATACTCTTTGGTGTCTGGCTTCTTTTGGTCAACGTTATGTTTGTGCAATGTAGCCACGTTATTGCGTACAGCAGCGGTTTATTTTTATTTCTGTGTAGTACTCCACTGTATGAACATACTGCAATTCATTGATTTTATTATTAATGGACATTTGAGGTTATTTCCAGTTTGAGACTATTTCCAATAAGTTTCCGTGATCATTCTTCTACTTGTCTTTTTTGGTGCACATTTTTCTTCATTTGTTTTTAGACAAAGGAAGTAGTTTGGTTAGGAACACCACAGAACAGGTTGGCAAAATGAAGGCACAATAACATTTAACCAATTAGGCCAGGTGCAGTGTGGCTCACGCCTGTAATCCTAGCACTCTGGGAGGCCAAAGCGGGAGGATTACTTGAGGTCAGGAGTTCAAAACCAACCTGATCAAGAGCAAGACCCCATCTCTACTAAAAATAGAAAAAATTAGCCTGGTGTGGTGGCTGCACCTGTAGTCCCAGCTGCTGGGGAGGCTGAGGCAGGAGGATTGCTTGAACTCAGGAGTTTGAGATTGCTGTGAGGTAGGCTGATGCCAGGGCAACAGAATGAGACTCTTGTTTCAAAAAAAAAAAAAATTTAACCAATTAGGCAAATTTATCATGAGCAACTACCATTCTTACACAGAGAGGTGTAAGACATGGGTCCAGCCAAGAGAAGGTACTTGGGGAAGAGATGTATCCTTGTGTGCCAGAATACACAGAGAATGGGAACAGAAACAGACTGTGTAATTAAGTGCAAAATTGAATACGCCCGTAGTACAGTCAACTTTTAGAACCTCTGGGCTAAGACTAGACATTTAATACTAGGGCTGGATTCTCAACCCGTATTCTGAGACTAGAGAGTTACCTGGGGGCCACGCATAGGGCGAAGAAAGAGGGCTGTAGCTGTGGGGATTGTGTCCACAGATCTGAGACTTTCTGCTGCCAGACTCTCTTCTTCCCTCTGCCTACCACTCCTGAAATTCAGACTGAAACCTCGGTGAATAGTGAAACTCCAGATGGACCACGCACTTCCTGCCCCTGCAGATAAACGTGTGGGGAGGCCGAGGGGGGCCAGGGCAGACCCCCCCAGGAGCAAGTGGGCGCAGGAGACCCAAAATGTAATGTTTGATACCTGAAGTCTGAAGTCAATGAAATATTTGGAAGTCAACCAAAGTAAGAAGAGGGAGAAGGAGCTGGAAGGCTGCATTGGGACTTGGAATTAGAAGGGGCGCGGGGATAGCTGGACAGCTGATGACGACGAAATAGTTCCTTAAATCTGTATCACAGAACAGTTTATAAAAAGCTTTCCACTTCCTAATTTCACATCTCTGCAGAGTCAGGACCCTAACTCACAGCCGCGGTCCCTTCTCGGAAGTCCCAAGGCTGAAGGACCAATATGGCAAGAGACCCCGAGATGGCCAAGTGGCTAAAACAGTCGCAGGGCAGAGAAGCAGAGGGGTCGGAAAGGGTTGAGGACCTGAAAGCTGTCCCTTTCTCCGATCAGTCGGGAGCCACCTGGAAGGCTGTGCCTTCTTCAGTCGCTACAGGCGCGTCCGCAGAATCTGGGGTTCGGAAAGTGCAGCTTCCCGGGGCGCCCCGCGGGGGGTGGGAGCGAGGTGGCGCCGCCCCCTCCCGGACGCGCGTCGGGCGCCCTCCGTCGCCCCGCGCCGCCCGCAGAGGGCGAGGGAGGAGCGGGCCCGCCCAGGTGCGCCGGGCGCTGGGCGGGAGCCCGGAAGGTGCGCTGCCCCGCCCCGGACCTGTCCCCTCGGCCTCCCCCCGCGTGAAAGCGAAAGTGTCGGGGCCGCGGAGGTCGGGGCGCGGGGGCGGGGCTGGTGCGGACGCGGGAGCGGGCGCCAGGCGTCGAGGGGCCATGGACGGGCTCGGCCGCCGCCTGCGAGCCAGCCTGAGACTGAAGCGCGGCCACGGGGGTTAGTCCGGATGGGGCGCGCGGGGGCCGGGGCGGGCGCGGGGGAGGGCGGCACGGGGGTGGCGTCCGCGAGCCTTCGGAGCGGGGGTTGGAGAGCCCGCGCGGGGAGCAGGTGAGCGGAGAGCGCGCAGGTGGAGGTGCGGAGGGCCGGGGGGCGGGGCCGGAGGACGCGAAGTGGCCGGGCTGCGGGGGCGGGGGGAGGCGCCGGCCGGAGGAAACCGCCGTGGGGCCCCGGGGCCACGTGTCCTTCCATCCAGGAAGCTGCGGTGCAACCGCGGTGCGCCTGCAGCGCCCGGCGCCCTCCGGGGGCCCCGCGTTTGCCGCCGCCCCGCCGCTCCGAGACTTGGCGTGGCCTTTGCCTCTTCCTGGGAGCCCGCGCCCCTGCCCCTGCCCCGCAAAAACTGGTCTCCCGAACTCGCACCCAGGGGCGGCTGGGTGCCCTGCAGAGCGTGGCCTTGGGCGGAGCTGGGGTAGAGCCTGCTCAGCTTTACAGAGTGTGACCCAAGCAAGTCACTCCCACGCAGGCCCTCAGCCCCCATCAGTGAAATGGGGAATTCATTCATTCATTCAACAGACTTTTGTTGCTGCTTATATCGCTAGCTAGTCCTGTGGCTCAGCAGCCGTGACCCTGAGATACTTCGCCCAGAGGTCCCACCTTCTGAGGAGAAGAGGGGATTAGCAAGGGTCATTCCCAGGCAGCTCGCCCTTTCCAACACTGGCAAGTCAAGAAGCCCAGCGAGCGCCTCTCCCCCTCCAAGCCCCAGGGTTGGGGGACTCTTGGGGTGGTCAGTGTTCCCGTCTCTGAACTGCAGTGACCTTTGAGTGTTGTGCTCTTTGTCCCATTCCCAGTGCCTGTGCCGCCCCCTGCTCCTTCCCCAGCCCTTGCTGTGTTTTCCCTAAACACAGGTCTCCAATCTCTGTGCGCCATGCGGAGAGGCCGGAGACCAGGGGCCGGGGCAGAGGCCTGGGGCTGCGCAGTGCTGGAGCAGAGGCTTCTCCCTTCTCTGGGGAGCACTGACCTGGTCCTTCCTGGTCTCCCCAGACCCTGGGACGTCTGTGGGCACGGATGGAGTCTGTCCCCTGAGGCCCAGAGGAGAGGTTCCAGTTGTTCCCACCCACACGGGGGCTGATCATTGTGCCTGTAGGAGCTTCCTAGCATTGAGGAACTAACTGTAAGATGAACAGTCAGCAGCACCTGCCCTGAGCTCTAACATCTGTCAGGCTCCCTTCATTTTCCATACCATCCTCCACTTTCTTGGGGATTTTCTCCTCGCTCTTTTGCCTTCCTGGCCCCGGGACAGTTGTGCACTGGGGGGAGAGCTGGGAGAGAGAGAGAGAAATTATCCTGGTGGGTAGGAGTGGTGTGGTGGTGTTCCTGGGTTGGGAGCAGCTGAACTGGAACAGGAAGGGCCAGCTTCCTAGGTTAAGGTTCTAGAAGGTCCCCTCACTTATATTCTAGATCAGCAGTTCCCAACCAACCTTTTTGGCACCAGGGACTGGTGTCATGGAACGATGTTTCCACTCACCTGACGGGGTGGGCGTAGGCTAGGCGGAGCTCGGCTGGTGATGCCAGTGATGGGGGGCGGGTGTGAATACAGATGACGCTTCGCTTGCTCCACCCCCTGCCTCCCTGCCGCCTTCCGCCACCACCCCTGCACGCACCTCCTCTGTGCACCACCAACCCCTTAAATTTCATGAAGACAGTTTTTCCAAGGGGCGTGGGGTAGCAGAGCTCTGTGGCCTGGTCCCTAACAGGCTACGGACTGGTACTGGTCCTTGGCCTGGAGGTTGGGGACAGGAGTTCCAGATGGTTCTGGGACTTCAGTCAGGTGGTTGTGGGAGTGGCTTCTCGTGGGGAGCAACAAGTGTAATCAGACTCCTGACTTCCCTAGAAAAGTGGCTCTCTCCTTAACTAAAACTCAGGATAATAATTCCTTTCTAGAGCTCTGGGGATTAAATGAAGATGACTTATAGGAAGCATATGAGTTTGATGGATGTTAATTTCTCGTATGCTTTTCTTTTCTGTTGTTAACTCCTTTCGAACAGGGGGTAGGCAGAGAAAGTAGTCTTTTGCTGAATTTCTTGGACCTCGTCCCAAAAGTCTAGTTACTTTTTTTTCTCAAGGATATCCGAGTTTTGCCATACTCTTGACTCTCCTGATAAAGCAGGAGAAAACGAGCTGAAAATGCAGCTGAAAGGATTTAGGGAAAAGCATGATTTCCTGAGGTTCTGGAATGATCAGTGAGAAGATTCTGGTTCTCAAAGCCTTTTGCAAACCTCTGTGGGATGTTTGATGTGGAATGCACCCAGAAAGCAGGAGCATGGACAGGGAGCTTTCATAATTCCCACCCCCAACAGGTCCTGTTAATTTTAAATAGCCCCTGAATTACCCTATGCCTCAGTTTCCCCATAGGTATCAGGAAGATGCCTGCTGCCCAGAGGGCAGTGAGAATCGTGCAACAGATCTGTGTCGGTTGCACGTAAGGTGTGGTGGTGGCTCTGAGTGTTCTGGTTCACTGTTCTCACCCATTCCAGCATCTGGAACTTCCTTATTTACTGTGACTGGGGCTCCCCCAGGGGTCATGGCCTTTTAGTCCCCCAAAAGCTAGGTCTAGAGTTCTTGGGAGCAAGACAGATGTCTCCCCCAACCCAGCACTTCTCTCTCTTCCAAAGGGCTGCTAACTCTTTGCAGGAGTGGCAGACACCGGCCCCAAACCCTTTTGCCGCCTGCCTCCTCTTTGGGGCAGCTTCCTGCAAAACTCTTTCCCTCTTTCCCTTTACATTTCCTCATTCAGGGGTGTCTGTGAGAAGCCGAGGTGATTTATTGCTATTTTTTCTCTCTTCCCCAGTCTCCAGACACAGCAGTGAGCTAGAAGCTCTGCTAGTAGCTTGTTCAGAAGCATTGACCTGGCCCAACAGGGAGGACAGCTGAGGAGGAGGGGAGGGTGTTAATCACCAGGTTGCTTTCCACTGCCACTAAATGACCTTCAGGCTGCTGGCACAACCAGTCCCCTACCCTAGGCTCCGGACAGTCTCCTGAGTCAGTGCTTCCTATTTGGGAAGAGGGACTCTGCTAGGACACAGTGCTGGAGACAGAACTCTCCGCGTTAGCCCAGGATTGTAGTTATTTCTGAAATATCAGGAAGTCTCAGCTTAGAGATGGATTTTGCTATCTACTTTACCATCAGGTGAAGAGACTTTTGGGTCTGTATTATTTCCAGGACTCTCTCTGTTGCTTGAAGAATTAATCCATTTGGATAATTATTCATCTTAATTAGGAGAGCGCAGTGGCATTCTAGTTGCAGGGAGTGTTTGGTCCTGTGTTCTTGGTTGGCGTCCTGAAGTCCTAGAAGTTCTAGAATGCAGCAAGTGGCCTTGCAGGGGTTTTCGGCTGCTGTTGCCCAAGTTGAAAAGTGAAGGTCAGCAGTCAAAGTCACAGGGGTACAAGATCCTTGTCCTGAGACTGGCGAGTTTCCAGCACCCACAGTCTGATGCTATCGGGCGTTCGTCTCTGTTCGTCCCTGAGATTGTAAACAAACTCCCTGCACGATCTGCAGCCAGCCCGGAATTCAAAGCCCTTAGCCCAGAAGCAGCTGGCCCTTGGAGGTGTTTGCTCATGACCTTTTCTCTCGCCACACCCTGGGACTCTTGGGAGGAGCCGAGCTCTGTGCTGCAGTGCCAGGATGCGGCCTGTGTCAGTGCCGGCTTCTGCTGCCTTCCTGGGTCCTGTCACATCCTTCTTGCTCAACCATGGGGTGCACAGGATGGAAACTGCTCTCCCCTCTCTGGAAGACAGCGTGTGGCTTGGCTTCATAGAGTTGTGGCTGGAGACTGAAGCAGCAGGCTTTCTGTAGCCAGTCCGTGTTGGGGGAGAGGGGCGTCCTCCCTGCCCAGAAGGCCCAGAGATGGAAGGACAAGTGGTAGGCCGGGTGCTCAGGCTCTTCCGACACCGGCTGCCTCGACTCCGAGCAGGTCAGGACTGGACTGCCCACTTCCTTGTTTTTAGGGTAACCCATTTAGTCGGGGCTGTTTCTTTCTTGAAATGCCCCTTCTTCCTCTTCCTTTGTATCTTGACCTCCACATGGTCCCCCATGTGACTGGGCCAGGAGACCTCCCCTGCTGGCTTTTAGAGTTGGTCATGCCCTCTGTAAGGTTGGTGTGGTCACAGTCTCACGCCCCTTGGGCCTGTTCTGATTTATTTAGTAGGAGTTTACTCTCAGGGCACACTGTTCTGGGACTGCCCTGGGCACCCTGCCCGTAGCAGAGTCTCGTGGTTCCTTGGGGCCCAGGGCCTGCATGTGGCCTCTCCAGTACATTTCCTTGGCTTCCACATCAGTGGTTTCTTTCTTCCTCCTCTTGGGTCCCCATGGTTTCAAGTCTCCCAGGTTAGGTGTGGAAACTGCCCAACTGGCTCTGACCCTATTCCGTGACCAGTGGTGCTGGCCAGCCTCCAGATATCTCAGCATGGACGTCACCTAGATTCTCACAGACTCCACTCTGGGAATGGATCAATGAGGTTCTGAAGGGCTCTGGTGTCTCCGTTTCAGGACCTCCCCAGGACAACGCGGGGGAAGCTGTAAAGGAACCAGAAAGAGCCCAGGAGCTCTCTCTGCCCAGCTTTGCTGGAGGCCAGCACTTCTTTGAATACCTTGTTGTGGTTTCTCTAAAAAAAAAGCGTTTAGGGGATGATTATGAGCCCACGATCACCTACCAGTTTCCCAAGGTAAGTGCTGGGGCAGGCGGGGACAGGACTGGGGTGTGTGAAAGGTGGTGGTGGTGGGGTTGCATCTCCTTCTGTGCCCCCCGCCAGGGCTCGCGTCCGGAGCTGCGCGGAGCTAGGCTCGCTGCTCTCCATTTCCTCCTGAGCTCAGCCCTAGTTCTCTGTTGTTATCGCCCACAGAATCTAGGTCTGACTTCTTTGTGAGGCACTGGCCTAGGCTTCCTAGCAGGGAAAGCAGGCTATTTCTTTTGTCCGTTTTGGGACCTCCTAGTTCTCCCCAGTTCCATCTTCAGTCACCCTTCTCTGTAGAGAAGCTTACCTTTTGCCAGACCTCCTAGACGGAGTCCCCTGCGTGGGTCGTGTGGGAAGGAGGGGGTGGGGCAGGCACAGCTCTCTGCCCCAGCCCCAGCATCACCCTCCTTCTTGTCTCATCCTCGCTGGGGAGGGTGGGAATAGGACATCCTTCTCATTAACCCCTCTCATTAGCAGGTGTGGCAACTGAGCTGGCCGCTTCTCTTCTCTGATGTGGCATCTCTCTGACTTGATCTTCCCAGAGGGCTGGGTCATCTCAGGGCCTTTCTGTATTCAGCGTGGCCCTGACCTCCTTTCTGACTATGTAGATGCTCAAGATACTGAAGTGCAGCCCAAGTTCATGTCGACCTGGCCCAGGGTGGGCTGTCTCAGCTGTGGGGTGGTTCCAGCCAGATTCAGAATGGAGACTGCGCAGAGTGGCAGGCAAAGGCACCTGTTGGCCTCGTACCAGTGGAAAGACTTAGACTGCTTTCGAGCCTCCAAAGAAGCCCGCGAGCCCTCAAGCCCTCCCCTCCTGCCCTTGTGCCCACCTCCACAGTCCCCTTGTCTCCTTTGTCTTTCCCTTGTAGCGGGAGAACCTGCTTCGGGGCCAGCAGGAGGAGGAGGAGAGGCTGCTTAAAGCCATCCCCTTGTTCTGCTTCCCAGATGGGAACGAGTGGGCACCGCTCACCGAGTACCCCAGGTAAGTGCTCAGCCCTGGGACAGGGGTGTCTGTCTGGGGGAGAAGGGACAAGTGTCAGCTGTGTGGCTCCTGTGGCCCCCTCATCTGCTGCACATGCTGACTTCCTGCCAGGAAGTGGAGTTGATTCATTTGTAAACAACTTGCCTGGGGTTTCTCAAGGCCAAGGATATTAGCTATCGGTGTGACCAGTCACCTCTGTTCAAATAAGGGTGGGATTCTCCCACCTGTCCTAGGAGGTAGTCAGTGCTTTTGACTCTGCCATTGGCAGGAGCTGGACTCAGCAGAAGGCCTGTGGCCCCTTACAGCATGAGATCTGGAATTTGACTGCCTGAGTTTGAATCTTGGCTTTACCATTTGAGTTGCATGACCTGGTAAAAGAAACACCCTTTCATAACTTCAGTTCCTTTATCTTTAAAGAGGGAATAATAATTGAACCTACCTCAAAGAGTTGTTTTGAGAATTAAATGAGATGATGCATTTAGGGCTTGACACCAGGGACTTCATAAATCACTGGTGTTATTGCTGCTGTGATTAATCAGCAGCCCCCCTTCGCTCTCATCTCTACCCCTCTTGTGCTGATGGCCTTCCTGTTTAGAGTCCAGTGAGCCGAATGCAAACCAAGCCTGTCTGCTCTTTCTTAGGGAGACCTTCTCCTTCGTTCTGACCGATGTGGATGGGAGCAGAAAGATTGGATACTGCAGGCGCCTCTTGGTCTGTGCAGCCCAGAACTGCCCCTTCCTCTCTGCAGCCTGCTCAGCTCCACAGCTGGGCTCACTCAAGCCTCAGCTGCAAAAGCCCAGGCTCCTTGGCAGCAGTATTTGTAGAGAGCACAGCCCTGCATCTGCTGCCGCGTTAGTGCCCCTTCTGTAACCCTGCAAGGACGAAGACCTGACCAGTGCCCCTTCTGGCCCGCCCGGGGGACCTATGCAGGCCATGCTCTGGGCTGTGTGCTCTCCCCAGCTTTCAATAGCTCTGCTCTGTGTGAGAAGCTCCAACTGCTCCTCCTCGTGCCTTCTCTATCCAGGCCTGCTTGCCTTGGCCCCTGGAGCCTCCCAGAGCGTAGGCTGGGATTTGGACAGTTAGGTTCAGATCTTAGGTCTCAGGAGGATTCTCCAAGTTCCCTTTACAGTGCTTTCCTCCCTGGCCATTTCCTCATCTCTAAGGCACACTTGCTTTCCTCTCTGCTGAAGCCAGGTTGTAATGGCACTGAAAGCAGCAGTGCTTACCCCTGAGCCCACTCAGAGCCCTCAAGGACTCTTCTTTTGACCTTGGTTGCTGCCCTGACCTGCCTGCAGCCTGTCCCATGAATGGAGCCTCTGGATAGCCAGGCCTGTCTCCATCTGGCCTGCCAGTCTCCATAACCCCCCACCACCCCCCAACCTTGTGCCCCATCAGCCCCCAATGGGAGAAGTCCCTGGGGAGGCTGCAGCGCTGAAGGCCCCTCTCTGCCCCTCCGCAGCCCGCCGGCCCTGGCCCTCGCCTTCCCAAAGTGTACTGCATCATCAGCTGCATCGGCTGCTTCGGCTTGTTCTCCAAGGTAGGGGTGGAACGGGATTCCTCAGAGCCTGCTAGGCCTGTTCAGCGTCCGGGTTCTGCCTGGCTGCCTGCCCTGCCTGTGCAACCTGAGCCCTTAGTGGAGCTCTCACCCCACAACCAGGGTCAGCATCAAGGCACACTTGGGGAAACTAAGGCAAAGAAGGGCTTGGGCTCAACTTGATTTTAGGGAAAAGTGGCAACTGAATCTAGGGCACTGGATCACTTGCACACAGAGCCACTGTTCCCACTCTAGCCAAGGGAGAAGGCATCGAAGCAGGACCCGGGGAAGAGCCACCGGAGTCCTCTGCCCCGAGTTTCGGTTCCCTCATCTGCCACGTGGATATAACGATCCCTTACCGTCCTATCTCACAGGCTGGTGTGAGGTGCAAATGGGGTGATACATCAGAAGTCTCTGTAAAATGCAGAGCACTGAACAAATATGAAGACAGTGATTATACAGCAGGGGACCTGAGACTCTCTCTGACTCCTTCGAGGGTAGGAGAGCAGCGGAGGTCCCCAGTACTTCTGCTGGAGCTAATCTGAGTGCCAGTACACCCGAGTCAGGACCTGAGAGCATGGACGGGGCCTGCCGTGGTGGCCAGAAAGGGCTTCATTGTGCTCCGCCTCCAGCAAGACCCTTGGAGGAGAGGGGGAGGAAACTCACACTTTGCTTGGGCAGAGCAGTGTTCGGAGGCATGGGGGCGGTCCCTGGCCCTGGGAGTCTCGAGACAGAATGGCACCAAGAGGCTTTGACTTCTGGGCTTCCACTTCGACCAGCACGGATGAACTCGGCACCACTGTGGGTGATGAGCTTCCTCTGGTGCGACGTCGTCGGGGAGATAGTTCTACGTTGGTGTGAAGAGAAGGGAGGAATAGGGACTGGTAGGGAGAGAACGAAAAGAAGGCGGCCTGGAAGAAGCAGGGCTCACGCAGGAGATAAGCGGCGGGTTACTTAGTGTGAGAGCAGCCTCTGCCAGGGAGGGAGAGGAGCGGTTGGCGGAGGGCCTCAAAGACACGTGAGGACTAGCTGGATCAGCCGGGAAACTTACGATGCTCAGGGGCACGTGGGGCCTCTGCCACTCACCCAGTAGCATCCCTCTGAGCCATGCCTCCTGTGGTCCTTTCCCCTGCAGATCCTGGATGAAGTGGAGAAGAGGCATCAGATCTCGGTGGCTGTCATCTACCCGTTCATGCAGGGCCTCCGAGAGGCAGCCTTCCCTGCGCCTGGGAAGACCGTCACCCTTAAGAGCTTCATCCCGGACTCGGGCACTGAGGTGTGTCAGCAAAAAGGGCAAGACCCTTCCTGGCTGGCGAGGGTGGGCTTCTTTGACGTCTCTCACCACTGGTCTTCCATTGACCAGGTTAAAGTACAGAGAAACTGAGCAGGTGGGCGGGGCCTGGCTAGAATGGTTGGCAGAGCGGAAAACCAAGCCCCAGGTTTTTGATACTTGTAACCTGATGCCCCCAAGCACCTACTTACTGCCCAAGCCACCTTGACTTTTATGTGTAACAAATAAACCATGTAAGTTGAGGCTTCTGGTGCTAGAAAGGACTTTGCCCCCAGCACCCACACTGTCACTTGCCCTTACTCTCCTGTGTCTGTCCGCTGTCTCTACCTCAGAGCCTCTGTTTATTTCTTATCATCTGTCTCCGCCCTTGGGTCCCTACCCAAGCCACAGGGGGCTGCTGTTGTTTTAAGGCACCAAGCTGACTGAGGCAGCAAGTGGAACATTGTTCTACAAATTGCAGTCCTGACCCAGGAACTCTGAATGGTCTGCGTGCTCCTCTGCAGCTTGGCGTCCCCGCAGGAGGACAGGGGAGGAGCCAGAAGTTTTCATTTACTTAAAAAATAAGTACCAGATGCTTGCTGTGTGCCAAGCTATACTATTTTCTGGGTATGCCGCTGTGACCAAAGTGAATGATGCCTGACCTCATGGAGCTAAAAGTCCAGTAGGGAAGATAGAAATTAAATAAGTAAACATACCAGTACATATGTAATTATGAATTATACAACTGTGAGGAAAGAAAAAGCCAGCCTGCTACATGAGAGAAAAGATGGTATTAGGTGGTCAAGTGTGGGCCTCTGGGACCTGAAGGAGGATAAGAATGAAGGGAGCAGGCCGGGCGCGGTGGCTCACGCCTGTAATCCTAGCACTCTGGGAGGCCGAGGCGGGCGGATCGCTCGAGGTCAGGAGTTCGAGACCAGCCTGAGCAAGAGCGAGACCCCGTCTCTACTAAAAATAGAAAGAGATTAATTGGCCAACTAAAAATATATAGAAAAAATTAGCCGGGCATGGTGGCGCATGCCTGTAGTCCCAGCTCCTCGGGAGGCTGAGGCAGGAGGATCGCTTGAGCCCAGGAGTTTGAGGTTGCTGTGAACTAGGCTGACGCCACGGCACTCTTGGGCAACAGAGTGAGACTCTGTTTAAAAAAAAAAAAAAAAGAATGAAGGGAGCAGACGCGGGGGAGGGCCAGCGCCAGTGGTGCTGCAGGTAGGAAAGAGGAGAGTGCCGGGAACAGAAG